>RJWH01005946.1:0-64615 GCA_004363575.1 Solenodon paradoxus
GAGCACTGAGGCTATGGGAACACACACACTGGGATTCTAGAACATCACAGAAGGTTAAACGCTGGCAATGGCCATGACCCCCTGGCTGTAAGTGACTGCTAGGCAGCAGCCTTGTGGTCCCTTCCTTATTTTGCACACATGGTCCCCTTTAAGCCTCATGCCCCCCAGGAAGGTCTGTATTACTTCAGCCACATTTTACAGACGAGGAGACTGAGGCTGAGGTTTAAGTGACTTGGTCCCAGTCTCGCAGTCCCTGGTGGAGCAGGACTAGAGCCCAAGTCTTCTCCAACCCAAGGCCATTATTTTCCACTCTGTTCTTATAGCCACGTGTCTCCAGCAGTGTCCCAGAGAGTGCTGTGCATTCATTTGGTGCTGGTGTTCAGACGATTCTGGTGTCATGTGAATAATACTTGTAAAGTGTTAGCTAATTATGTATTTGTTTCCATGAATGTTAAAAAATAAATACAGCAGGTACATCAAAACTGCAGTGGAACGCTTCTTTATATATGGATTTGCCTGTAAAAAATAGGAGCCCTGTAAACACAATGGAATCAAAATCTCAGTAATATATGGATGTGACAAAAATCCTGAAGATGATAAGTACTGATGGTATTCGGTGAGGCATCTGGATTTAAGAAATCAAGGAAGAATATCACCCACGTTGAAAAGAATGCTCACAAATGCACAGAGCAGGAGAAATGTGGGTGCCTGGAACTGTGGGCTTTCGTTATCTGGAAGTACACTCAAATGGAAAAGTGTGTCCTGGGGGAGGCCACGTGGTGGTGACTGTGTGTCCCGCCAGGCCCCAGCACTCATGCCACCTGTCTGTTTTCAGGGAACCCTGCCCTCCGGCCCTGCGAGCAGTCCCTCCAGTGTGAGGTGTCCCACCAGCTGGGACAGGACCCCGTGCGCTATGACCTCACGGGCTGGCTGCACAAGGCCAAACCCAACCTCTCGGCCCTGGATGCCCCCCAAGTCCTGCAGCAGTCCACCAGGTGAGCCGGTCCGGGCTCTGCAGCCCCAGCCCAGGGAGTGTGTGAGGGCCAGGCCAAGGCTCTAGCCCGCTCCGAGGAAACAAAGAGCCATAACTGGAATCGAAGCGGCAGGCTGTCTCCCTGGGGCCAGCGGGAAGCCAGCCAAGAAGAAGAACTGGCCTTTTGGGAGGTGGAATGATGGCTCCTAAGCTGTGACTTCTTATTTTGGCTTTCTGCCTTTCATTAAGTAGCTGAGAGATGATGTGACTGGAGCAACTTTTATGGACATCCTAGAACTAGGGGGTCGTAAAACCGAAGTGATAACGTTTTGTAGCTTTAAAAAAAGCTCACTGCATCCCCTGACAGCGTTTCCCAGAAGTGCTGGCTCAGAGCTGGCGGCCATGGCGCTTCAGTTCAGTGAGACTGGGAAATGCTTGATGTGTGTGTGCGTGTGCATGTGTGTGTGCGTGTGTACACATAAGTATGCTCAGTGATTCTCCCAGGTTCAAGGCTGGAATCCTGCAGGGGCAGAGCATGGAGACAAGAAGAGAAGCTGAGACCACAGGGAGATGCTGAGCATCGGGGTCATAAGTGTCTTGCTTGTCCTTACACCAGCACTGTGTCCTTAGTCCCATTTTACAGATGAGAAAACTGAGGCCCTGGGAGATAAAGTGACTCTCCTCTGATCACAGCAAAAAAAAAAATGACATGGTCGGGCTACAGCTTGGGACTCATTGATCCCGGGACATGTGTTTGGAACATTATGGGCAGATGTGATGGGGACCCCCGTGCAGGGGGACTCCTGAGACGAGAGCAAGTCAGGGGTAAAAGGAAAGCGGAGGAGGACTCTCCGTGGACTGCCTGGAGAACTAGGTCGAGTCCTAGACCTGCCCCTGGTCGCCTGGGGACTGTTGGCCTTCATTCTCCCTCTGTTGTGTTGTGGTTTTTCTTGCTTTACTTTAAAATAAGGGTTTGTTGAATTAGGCTACATGATCTGGTGATGATTGTACGGCTTTGGCGTCGGACAGATGTTCAGATTCTGCTTTTGCCTTTTTTCACGTTGCAGCCCCTGGGCCCCGGTCTCACCATCTGAGAAGTGGGTGTGATGGCTTCTGGTTTATAGGGCCCTGGGGACTGGTGCCCAGCCTGGTGCCCAGCCAGTCTCACACACCTTACACCCTTGTAAATGTCCTTCCTGCTCTGAAGCTCTGTGGCTGGAGCTGAGGGAGGGGCTAGGAAAGGGGAGGCGAGCCTTTGTTGACCCGATGGCCTGGTCTTGAGGGACATGCTGGGAAGAAGGGACTGTTTATGAAAATTCATGGCCCCAGGAGTGGAAAAGCATGGCAGGTCTGGAGGGAACCCCATCTTATATGTTTGAGAGCCCAGCATTGGTGACTTTATGTCTCTTCCTGGTGTGTGGACCTGCAGCACAGAGCCCAGAGTCAACCGGCCTGCCTGCTTGGCATTCTCATTCCTGGGCCTGCTCGGTGTCTCTGGGGAGGGCCTTGGGGATCTGCTTTGCTGGCAGGTCTCCAGGAGGTCCTAATGCACACTGGAATTTCAGAGCTACTGGTTTGGTCAAGCCCTGTTGCTACGGTCACATTGCAATTGAAAACCAGATGAGGTCTCGCAACCCCACGTGGAGGTGGGTAATAGACATAGCGGGGTCAGAGCTGAGGGCATGACTCTTCTCTCTGTAGCAGGGAGTGGTGCTACCCTCCAGGACTCCTGCGTCCAGCAGTCTCCCACCTTCTCTTCAGATGTTTATTTCAGCATGAATACAGCTGCTGTCAATCATCCAGTTCGGCCATGCATCGAATTTGCTTTAGACACCTTTCATTCCTTTGCGCAAGACTCATACCCTTAATCGTTGGATAGTTGGGTTGAGCATAGAGGGACGTGGATAATCTATCTTGAGGGCTGGGGCCAGGGGGGCAGCTTGCATTCTTAGGGACCGATAGACAGTGTCTTCTCTGGCCCCAGAACCCCCGAAGGCTCGGCAGGGTCTGATCAGCCTTCTTAGACCACTTCCCCCAGACAAGAGCCCAGGCCAGCCCAGGCTTACCAGAGCGGACTCCTAAGGGGTGCTGGCCCGGCCCAGTAATCTCAGAACCGTACGCCACAGCAATGCCGAGAGAGGGCACTAGCACTGCCTGGCGTCAGGCTGGGCATTTCATTGGCAGGCCCAGAATCTGCCCGCTGGGGCTGCAGGTCTTCCATTCTTGCATGAAGTATTCAGTAAGCACGTGCTGTGTCCTGGGCCTGTTCTAACCAAGATGATGACCCTCTGAAAAAGTGCAGACTTAGAATTTCTGCAGCTTGTAAGCCAGGAATATCTAGTAGAAGGAGAGATGCTCTCAGGTCGGGGAAGGAGAGAGGCATGGGGGAAGCAGGTGACGTGTAACATGAAACAAAGTCTTGCCTGGTAGAGGGTCTGGAACCCAGGGTCTAACAGTGAGGATCTGTGAGTCAAGCTGGAGGGGGCTCGGGAGCAGATTAGCAGGAGGGAAGCTGGGCTCCTTCCTTTCACTTTCACCCCACGCCAGATGAGGCCTCCTAATGTACCCCTGATGCCCGCTCTGCTCTCTTTTCCCTCCTCCTCGCCAGGGAGGAGCTGCGGGGCCTCTTCCAGCCCCGGGCCAAGCTGCCGCCCGTGTGCCGGGCTGTGGCAGGCCTAGAGGGCTGCTCCCAGCAGGCCCTGCAGAGGAACTGCGCAGTGAGGAGGGCCTTTGCCAGCAGCTTTGCCGCGGTGAAGAGGACAGCCCCGTGCTCCCAGATCCAGCTGCAGGTGGTGAGTGGGGGCCCTGTCTCTGTCACGATCCCTCCCTCCTCCAGGTGGGGTCCTCTCCTCCCTGCCAGCCCAGAGGTGCAGGCTTCACCCCATGGTCTGGTCTGCGGAGGGGACACTGAGGCTCAGAGCAGCAGTGCTGGGGGCGAGCGAGCCCAGGATGAGGCCAGAGTCTCCCCTCCTTGGTCTTGAGTGGAAAGATTGAGGATGTTCCCTCGACATGACCACGGGGATGACTCTCTCAGCCAGCTCAACCCTTCCTCCTCCTCACCGCGCCAGTGCCTGCGTTTGCAGCATGAGGCCTCATTGGCGGGAGGCAGCAGGACCCAGCGCTGAATGCAACCGAGTTCCTGAGATATTTTACTCCGAGAACAGATGAGAGCATTTTGATCCATCAGTGGTGGGGCTGAGCCCAGAGACCAGGACTCGGGAAGGACGTTTTGAAAAACAAAAACCTGTCCATCTCTTCTGCTAGTGGTCTCTGTCACCTGACACCACTCACTTTCCCGTTCCATGCCTCAGTTTCCCCATCTGTGTCAACAAGGGCTGTTATAGAAGCCTCTTATTTCTCATGGGTACAAATCAGGCCACGGACTGGTCCTTGGTGAAGGACATAGAGGCCCTCAACAATGCCCAGGCCGGGCTGAATGTTGCGTGGGGAGTGTTAGGCCCATCTGTGCTGACCCCATCCCCGCTCTGTCCTAGGATGCACTGATTGGTGTGATCAGAAGGTCTCAGTTCCACTTCGTCCACTGCCTGGTATCGGGCCCAGGAGTGGAGAACAGGGGACGGCAGGGAGCATCCAGTCCACCGCACCCTGGTGGGGACCAGCCTGGGGCAGGCAATTCCCCGAACTTGGACATCCCAGCGCTGAGGGTCCAGCTCGCAGGGTCCCAAATCCTGGAGGCACTGCGTCTGCACAGGAGAGGTAAGAGCAGCCGGGAGCAGAACACCTTGCCTCTGACTCCTGGGATGGCAGCACCGGTGACGTGCAGGAGTGGCCCATGCAGCATCCAGGCTACTGCTCCATGGCACCTGAGAAGAGACCGAAGCTCGGGGTGGTGGTGAAAGGGCTTGCTCAAGGTCATGCAGTCGGTGTGGCCAAGCCTGGATTTGAATCTAAGGCTCTTAAATACAGAGCCCATCTTATTTTCTAAATTAGTCTTGCCCTCCGAGGAGGCTGAGGCTGTGTCCTCCTCATCTTCCTTTAATAACACATATCTAAGAAGCTTCTAGCTTGGAATAGAGAGGGAATTCCCACTGAATGACATTTTGGTCTCCAAGATGCTCAGCCTGCTTGGGGACGGACTGTGGAGACAGACGACCCTAACTGGGTATGACAAGGATGGGCAGGAGGTACCCAGGTGCCTGGAGGAGGAAGTACCTGCCCTCACTGGGAGCCGTGGGGAAACTTCTGGAAAAGGTGGCATCTTGGGTCTTGAAACAGGAGCAGCAGCTCACCCCTGGGTGCTGGGAGAAAGGGAGCCCCAGACAGAGGACCGGCATGTGCAGAGGCAGGAGGCCTGGAAGAGCCTGGGTCTTCAGGGGGCTCGAGTGGGGGACTGTGGGAAGTGAGGCAGCTGGTCCACCAGGGCAGGCCATCTTTGGGCGTATGGCTTTCACCAGGTTTAACTGAGGTGACAGGGTGGTGACAGGGGCACTGATGGTGACAGGGGCACGAGGGGGTTTTAGTTAAAGGAATGAAGTCTTAAGGCTTCCATTTCAGAAAGCAAGCTTGTACCTAGGGCTTCTGCCGTGAGTTTGAAGGGAACCCTTCGCTTTTTCTCTGCCTCTCTGGCCGGGGGTTGCATCGTGGGTTCCCCGCCCCCACCTGCACCTAGACAGGGCTCCTGCACAGTCGTCCCTGCAGAGGGTGCAGTGGCTGGAGCTGGCAGGGCATCTGGGTGGGCACCGCCCACTTGTTCATGTTTCCGTGGGCACTGCGGCCCCAGCTGGTGGTCGCTGCCTGCGTGGTGCCTCTGCACAGTCATGGAGCCCAGGGCGCCTGGCATTGGGCGGCCGCCGGGAGCAGCTGGAGGCAAAGGCGAGACCCTCCCTCCCCAGAGCGTCTCATTGATTTCCCCTCCTGCCTGCGCAGCCACAGGCTGAGGGGCAGATAATGTCACAGGGAAGAGCGAGATGGTCACAGCCACTGGCTGATGGATTCCGCCCGACTGGCTGGCAGGCAGCAGGGGCTTGTGGGCCCGGCGGCCTGTCAGAGACCCCGTGTGCTCGCTCGCTCAGCGGGGCCCCTTGGTGGGCCTGGCGTCCTCGCTGCCTGCCGGCTGCGGTCTCAGCACGCCTGACTCAGTCGGCAGTTTCCCAGCTCAGGAAAGGGCCCAAGTCTCCTGGTGGAACGCTCCAGTTTCTCCCCGCCAGATCCGGTTCATTTGTTGGTGTATTTTTCTGCTCTGAGTCACTTCTGCCTCTCTCAGCCCACCTAGGAAATATTTCTCTGCCTGTGCACACATGGATCAAATATTTATGATTCTGGATTTGTGCCTATGTGACCTAGCAGTGCACACACACGCACGCACACACACACGCACCCGTGACGCATACCTGCATTAGCAAAGCTCCCTGAGCACTGCCGAGCGGGTTATGAGTTAATAAGGGAACAGCACTTCAAAGAGTGCGTGGACATGGGAAGCTCTTAGCACATGTTAGCCTCTGGTGCCAGAATCATCATCGGATTTCATCCTCATGGTGATCAGGTGGCCAGCGATCGTGTTATTCTCACTGACAGTAAAGAAATTGAATTTTCAAGAGATGGGGTCATTTGGTGTCAGTCTGAGGGCTCAGACGGGCAGAGATGGAATCTAAACCCAGATAAGTTCCACCCAAAGGGGCAAGCTTGTCACGCTGACTCCCCCATCTCTGTGCAGTTAGCACCTTTCCAGCCTGACCTGAGCCTGTCCTCTTCCTCCAGGAAGACTGCCTGGGTTCAGCACACCCACCTGCCCTCTCTCTTCCTCGTGGTTTATGCATCTGGGTAACTGTGAAGGCTCAAAAGTAGAATGAGATTTCATTAGACCGTCTCCAATCTGTTATTTGAAGGATTGTTTTCAGGCACCTGGGTCTTTACCTTGGTCCTAGGATCCAGGCCGAACTCCAGCTCTGAGGCCTGGATTTGACTTCAAGTTCCTTTGGTTGTCTCTGGCCTCCTGTTGACTGCTCCCTCTGGATTAGTTGTTGCTGCTGTGAGGGAAGCCCAGCTGCGAGAGTCGCCATACACATGTCACTTTGGGTTAGATCACAGAACCTCAGTTTCCTCATCTATAAAATGGGTATAACATAGGTCCCAGCTCCATCTCTACATAAGGAAGTCGTTATCCTGGTATCTGGCCCACAGTCAGTTCCATTGCTGGGACTGTGAGCAGATCTTGTATGTTCCTGTTCTAAGTCCCTGGGCCACACCAAATTCTCTGGCTCGCTTACACCTCCTTCAGAGCCTGGCTCTATGTCACCTTTTCCTGAGAGCTTTCCAGGTGCCTCCCAGTCTCCACACAGGAGGCTACATCTACCCACATTCGATTCCAAAGGGCTCTTAACGCAGGACCTCGCATGCAGTCGGTAGGGAGGGTGAGAATGTGAGACCGGAAGGTTTTCCCACAATCAGTCAGGTTTGGGCCACTTGATGGAGCAAAGCGCATCTGGCAGTTCCCCCGCAGGGCCTCTCAGAACTTTGGGCACCAATGCTGACACCGCTGTGGCCTTGAGAGGCGCACGAGGGTGCGGCTTTTTCAGAATCCAGTGGAGAGATCCCTGGGGTGTGCTCTGGGGCTCCCGTCTGGGGCTTGCTGGCTGAGCCCAGTCTCTTCAGGTCACAGGCAGGGAACTGAAGCCCTGGGAAGGGGGTCCCACAGTAAGTTAGTAGCAAGAGTGGCAGGCCCCCTGCCTCCGGGTCTCCCGTGGGTCTCCCCACGTGGACGCTGAACTCCTCTCTGCCTCTGTCCCCTCTCCAGGCTATGCTGACCACATGGGGCTCGCTCAGTTCCGCCGGCGATTCCAGGCGCTGGACCCTGTGCTCATGAAGAAGCTGGCCTTGGCCACTGAGGGAATAGAGGAGAGGCAGGTACGTGAAGCGGTGTCTGTGGGCTGGGGCCCTGGGTGCCTGCGATCCATAAGGGGCTGGCCTGGGGGCATCTGGGCTGCCTGGGGGCAATGTCACCGGTCCCGGAATGGCCTGGCCACATCCTGCCGTGGAAGTTTACGGGAAGAGCTGGAGTAAGAAAAATGTCTAGTCTGGAAGATAAGACATCACCCCTGCCGAAGGGGGTTCCATCAGTACCGGCGCTCCAAGCTTTCTATGAAAAGGGCTTGAGGGTCCGTGTGTCTGGGGAACATTTCACACCAGAGCCCTGTCTTAGACACTTGCTTCGCAGGCCCCTCCTCAAGGCCTTGCTCTCTTCCTGGGCACTCTCCCTGGTCTGTGCGAGGCGGTACCATCTCTGCGTTCAGACCCTGGCTCGGCTCTCACTCTCCATCACGCACCTTGTTTGAGTGTTTGGGCCACTCCCTGACCTGCGTCTGGATGACGGAGGCTGCGTCATTTCACATGTGTGGCTCATGCCAGGTGCTCCGTTTTCTATTGGCTGCATGAATGAGTGTACATCTTCCACCTGTGTTTCTGCCCCGGTGTCTCTGTTTTCCAGCGAAGGCTGGAAGCCTTGCCTCTGGTGCCAAACTCCCAGTAACCCTTTCTGTTGAGAGAGGTCATGGCTGGTCAGTGGCCAGAGATCTTCCGACTTCAGCCAGTCGCCCTCCGTCCTCCCAGCCGATTGGCAGCAGAAGAGCTCCCCGCTCTCGTTTCTAAATGGGGGGACGGAGCTGCTGGGACACTGACGTGCGGAGGGCCTGTGACCAGGCATGGCCAGCTCTGCCCTGGAGCCTGTCCTGGATTCCAGGGAGAGCAGCTGAGGGCCATGGACTCAGAGTCCAGAAGACCTCCGTTGACTTCTGGAGGGGGCTCTGAACTGAAGCCAGTTCCTTCGTCCTTCTGCTCCAGTTTCCTCTAACATGGGAGCAGTGGTAATGTCTGCTCCAGAGGTGTTCTGAGGGCTGCAGGTGCAGGCAGGCAGGCGTGACGCGCTTGCTGCAAGACTGGGGGCCCAGGCAGCGTGCAGTCTGCGTGCACTGCCGGCAGCATCGGCAGGCCCGTCCTTTCAGGCCAGAGTGGTGACCCCTGAGCCGCACGAATGGAAACCCCCTCCAGCTGTGCACACGTGTGCACGAGATCAGCAGCACTGGACTCCTCAGCCAGTGAATCTTGAGGCGAGAAGAGAAAATGGGATCACAGGTAGCATCACACATAGGCTGTTTCTTGACTCGTCTTTGCAGTAGGGACCAGGGCGGGGCCACCTGCAGCAGACAAGGCAGCGCCTTCTCCGTGGCCCCCACCTCATCACGGAGGGGGGCTTCTGACCTCCTGGTGTGGTGCACGGCTGCCCCTTTCTTTAAGGTAACACTGTCTTATAACGCACCTCTTCCACTGTCTGAGGCCACAGCACGCGCACCACCAAGTTCTGTAATCCTCCACCTCTGCTCTTCAGCGACTCTCCACCCTTTGCCCCCACCCCTCAACCCCCTTCTCTCTGGTCACCTCTGCCTGTTGTCAGACACCAGAGATTTATCTTTGTTTTGTTTAGTCTGTTTATTGGTCTTGTGTTTTTACATTACACACATGTGTGGAAGCAAGGTATTTGTCTTTCTCTTTCTGGCTTATTTCACTTAGCATCATCCCCTCCAGTTCCATCCACAGGGTCGCAAATGGCAAGATTTCATCCTTTTTTTGTAGCCAAGTAGTTTTCCATTGTGTGTCTGTCCACACGTTCTTTATTCATCCGCTTACAGACACGTATGACCCCAGTGGTCACATTCCCATCCGTAGTGGATGGGCCCCTTTGTCCATGTCCTCACCAGCATGCGCTGTTTCTAGTCTTACTGATGGAGGCCACTCTCACAAGTGTGCAGTGAGCTCTCACGGGGGTTTTGACTCGCCTTTCCCCGGTAAAAAGTGATGGTGGGCGTTTTCTCACGCGTCTGTTGATCTGCCAGTCTTCAGAGAAATAATCTTCTGCTTCTCCTTTGATTGGGTTATTTGATTTTTGTTGCTGAGTTGTTCGGGTTCTTGACATGTCTTGGATGTCACATCCTTGTCGGCTATAGGAGGTGCACATGTCTTCCCCCATTTAGTAGGATGTCTTTTGTTGACTGTCCCTTTTGCTGTGCAGAAACTTTTCGCTGATATAGTTCCCATCTGTTCATTTTCACTTTTGTTTCTCTTGCCTTTGGAGGCAAATGTCAAAGACCTTTCTAAAGTTGATGTCTTGGAGAGTATCACTTATGCTTTCTTTTATGCACTTTATGGTCCAGGTTTTATGTCCAGGTTTTTGATCCCGGTTGAATGAACATTTGAGTGGTGTTAGAAAATGGTCTAGTGTTTTTCTTTTGCAAGAGGCTGTCCAGTTTTCTTGACTTTTTTTGACAAAAAGACTCCTTTGTGTGATCGTGAATTCTTTGTCATAGATTAACTGTTCCTGTGTTTGACTTTGTTTCTGGGCTCTCATTTCTACTCCATTGGTCTGTGTGTCTTTTTTTAATTCTAAAACCAAACTGTTTGGATTAATTTTGCTTGGTACTATAGTTTGAAGCCATTCCTCTACTTTTCTTTGTTTTTCTCAGGATTATTTTGACCATTAGATGTCTTTTGTGACTCCATAAAAATTTTAGTTTTGTTCTCTTTCCTTGAAAACTTCCATTAGAGTTTTGAAAAGGATCCCATTGGATCTGTAGATTGTTTTAGTCTGGTGACCATCTTAACAGTTTTTCCAGTCAGTGAACACAGAATGTTTTTCCATCTCTTTGCGTTTTCCTTTCTTTCCTTTAAGAGCTTAAAGTTTTCATTGTACAATTATTTCACCTTCTTTAAATGTGTTCTTGGGCATTTAACTCTTTTTGATGCCATTGTAAATGTGATTGCTTTCTGAATTTCTTTTTATTCTAGCTTATTGTTTGCAGGTAGCTATACAACAGATTTTTGTGTATTCATTTTATAGTCTGGCAGCCCATTTTGTAAACCGCAAAAATGTCTGACTTAGTACCACCACTCACTCTGTATCCATTTTCATTTAGGCTGTCTTCTCCATCCTCAAGCCTGTATCTCTTTTCTGAGCCTCTGGACGGAGCCTATGAAAGGGTCTCCGGCTCCTGTGCAGTTGAAAACAGCACAGCCGTGGATGTGGGGGCGTTTTCTGTGGGGGTAATGGGTACAGCATATGGGAACATTTCTATTCTGGACGACTCAGCAGTTCTCCATTGTAGCCACACTGAAACCGCCTCCATGCATGTGTGGGAGGGCCTTGGAAAATGGAAAATTACCAGTGGCATGGTCTTGGTTGGGAGTTTTTGCGTCTCTTATTCTTTCTGATTTGCTCACAAATTTCATTTGCTGTAGCATGGAATTTTGGTAGCAACAAAAGGAAACGCCATCCTGACTGTTATGAAAAAGCTGATAAATATTCATTTGCCAGGCACCAGGATAGGCCATGAATTATTCATGAACACGTGGTTGGACAGGCAAACTGTCAGCCTCTGTGTGCAAAGCAGTTAAGACCTCGGGATTTAAGGAGACACGTTTGACAGCTAGAAAAGGTCAATGTTGTCATGAGACACTAGACGGCAGCAGAGGGGATTCGTGGTGGGGGGACCCTGTGTGCCTAACACGTGCCTGCACCCTGGGTTTTCCTGCCTGGGCTCTTTCCCTGTGAGGTCCTCTTATTTGGTGGGTTCCTGCAGGATAGTGTGTGTCCCGAAAACAAAAGTAGCAGATGCCTTCTGCCACGCATGCACAGACGCATTCCCAAATACGGGCGCCGTGAAAGGTTAAAGCTCCTCGTCCGAAACAGCCTTCAGGAGAAGGAGCCTTTCCCTGCAGGAGCTGCCTCCATGTTGCCTCGGAGGCTCCCGAGCCACTAGCGCCCAGTAGGTGACAGCAGGCAGCGGAAATATGCTTCTTACTCTTTTTGTGGAAAAATACGCAGCACTTAACACATGCCATCTTTACCGTGCTCAGGTTTGCAGATCCGTGGCATTAAGTGCCTCCAGATTGTCCTGAAACCTCCCACCATCCATCGCCAGACTCGCTTCTTCTTGAAAATCTGAAGCTCTGTCCTCATTACACTCCCACTTCTCCCCTCCTGCTCCCTCCAGCCCCGGACACTGTCGTGCTACTTCCTCTATAAAGGTGACAACTCTCGCTACCTCACCGACACAGGATCATAGGCCGGTAGTCCTGTGACTGACTCATTGCACTTAGCACAGTGTCTTCTGCTCATCGGCATGGTCGCAGGTGTCAGAGTCCCTTCCTCTTCACGGCTGAATAACATTCCAGTGCGCGTAGGCATAATTTCTTGCTAATCCATCAATCGCGGATGCGGTTGTGCCCATCTTTTGCTGATTGCCTGTGCTGCCGCTGCTGGTACTTATGTGAATGATCTCTTTGAGGCCCCGCTTTTAATTCTCGCAGGTGGGCACCCAGAAGGGGAGTTGCTGGGTCATCCCGTAACCCCATGTTTAATGTTTTAGGAATTCCCGTCCTGTTTTCACAGTGGCTGTCCCGCCTTATCTTCATCCCTACAGTGTGCAGGTGCCTGATTCTGCCATATCCTTGACAGCATGTACCATTCTCCGTGGTTCTGATAGTCCCTTGTCCAACAGTGTGCTGTTGCATCTCGTGTTGATTTGCATTTCCCTGATGACCAGCGATGGGGAACACCTGCTCATAACCACAGAGGACTTCAGAATGGAAGCCCTTTGTGGGCAGGCAGAATGGTCAAGGAAATTCTGTACAGGACATGACACCCATGATGTTCACTTAAAATAAGTAATATTGACATCATCCAACTTTCCCCAGGTGCCTGCTCTGCCCCACACCCTGTGTGAGGTGCCAGAGAGAGAAGTGAACAGAACACAGTCTTGTGGGAGAGAAAGGCAAGAGCAAGCCATTTCCGCAAGTCAGGCGGCTTTGGGTGGCTCCTGAAACTTTGATGTTTGCAGAAGTGGTGAGGGTGGGGTCTTCAGAGACGACACGTCAGGCAGGTGACAACTGAGTTGAGCTCTGTAGGACAGTTTGGAGGAACTGGGGAGAGAATACACACAGGACATTTGTGCATTACAGTATAATGCACAGAAATCCAGGGTGGTGCGGTTGCCCAGCTATTGTGCTGTGATTGGAGCAAAAAGGGTGAGAAGCCAGACCACGGCATCACTGAGAGCAGAGAGCTTGGCATTGGCAGGTGGTCAGTGACGGTCCACCGAGAGGTTTATGGCAGGGTGGTGGAATGGAAGATCTTATTACACTTCAAGGGGCTTACACAGAGTTATGAAGGCAGCGCAGTCCATCCCCGGCTCTTAGGGAGCAGTGTCCTCATGCTGACCTCCAGCTGGTCAGTGTCCCCTGTCTCTTCTGGACACTCAGGTGCCAGCTCAGGTTTCCAGATTAGCTGCATCTTCCCCCCTAAGCATCTGGGGTCCCATTCTGTTCTCCCAGGTCATCTCTTCCGATTAACAGGACGCTTTCGCTACACAGACATGCAGAGGGACTTTTACAGGCTCTCGGGCAGGCCAGTGGGGGTGCGCTCCCACTCACCTTGGCCTTGTCCCAGCTTCCAGTCCCTTCAGCGTCTCTGCTGCTCTGGTAGCTGTGGCCAAGTCTCTCTGATTGATGTGGGGAAACCCTTGCGCCCACCCTCGTCCTCTCCAAATGTGCAACGCTGATTGATTTTAGCCCACAAAATCTCTGTCTCTGGGGATTTGAGCTGAAGAACACAATTAAATGATGTCAATTCATCTTCTCAAAGGCAGCCACTCTGTTGCATCTCAAATCCCCCTGGACACATGACATTTCCTCAGAGTTTGTCTCATAGTCCCTTTCTGTTGGGAAGAGACACCTGTGGGCCCCGTGGCTGGGGGAGCTGTCCACGGCCAGAGTGCTGAATGGTTATCCAGGGCTCCATCGCCTGGGTCCTTAGTCACCACCCTGTCCCTGCTGACCTGGTTCCTGCTCCACCTGGGGCCTAGTGTTTTTTAATAACTGTGTGCATTTTCCATTGAAAATTAACCAACCTGATAATATATGTGTACATGTGTGTGTCTGTATGTATTCATTCTCATGCAGGGCATTCTGTAAACAGGTTTGAGTGTATAGACTTAAATAGCAGAGGCATAATCGCCACCCTCCTTGAGAGAATTACTCAGTCAATATCAGTGTGTGAGTGAGACATTCAGTGGCTAAAAGCTTGTGGTTTCAATTCAAACAGATTTGAGTTCAGATCCTCGTTTCTGGATCCATCCATGCCCCCTTGACACTCGGCGGTGGTAGAATCACAGGAAGCATAGCATCTGAGAGGGGCAGATAGTGTCCAGCACAGAGTGGGCGCCCGGCAGATTGAGCCGTGGCATGGGTCATGGAGTGGGCTGCTATGGACGGCAGAGGACGGATCTCCGGGTCGGTGGCAAGTATGCAGACATGGACTCTGCAGTTTTACTTCTGTTGGGGGTTGGGAAGCACCCTGGCCACAACTCTTCACTATGCCTGGAGCCTCACTGCTTGTCTGGCATGTCGCGCTCAATGTGAGAGGATGCACTTGGGGTGCATCCGTGTTGAACACTGGGGAGAAAGCTCTCTGCAAAATTCTCGGTCACAAAGGGGCTGTGTGAGTGGGAGCCCAGACTGGGTTTCTCCCAGCAGCAGTGAACGGTTCCTGCTTTGAGCCTGGGGTGGTGGCCGGGAAAGGGGTCGTTACTCCATGGTGCCAAAGAGGAGCTGATGATTGCATCCCACTTGCTACTTGCGCCTCCTCACTCACGTTCTTGCCTGCGGGCTGTTGTCTGTCTTTAGATTATAATCATTCTGGAATATGTGCAGTGGCATTTTATTACAGTGTGAATTTTCATCTCCCTGAATGATATTCAGATTATTTTTGTTTTTCCATATGCCTAGATTCTGTGTATGTGTATATGTGTGTGTATATATATATATATATATATATATATATATATATTTCCCCTTTGGTGACATGTCTATTCACTCTTTTCCAATTTTTAATTGGACCGTTTGTCTTTTTCTTGAGTTCTAATAGTTCTTTGTGCATATTTTGGCTACAAGTTCTTTATCACATACGTGGTTTGAAGACATTTTCTACGAGTCTCTGTGGCTTCTCTTTTCATTTTCGTTTTCCTTTCAACAAAGAATGTTGTCTTTGAAACCACAAAGTCTTTAATTTCCTTGAAGTCCAATTGATCTATTTTTTTAAATGAATCCTGCTTTTGTCATCATATCTAAGAACTCTTTGCTGCTCCAAGATAAAAATATTTTCCAGTTTTCCTCTAATAGGCTTATAGTTTTAGCTCTCACATTTAGAGATTTGATCCATTTTGAGTTAATTTTTTTTGTGTATAACATATATGCCTAAAACTGCATCCTTTTGCATAGGAATATCCAGTTGTCTCAGCACCATATGTCAAAAAGACTATCCTTTCCCCCCACTGAATTGCCTTGGAAACTTTGTCATAAATCTATTGACCATACATATAGGATTTATTTCTAGAATCTCTGGTCTGTTCCATTGGTCTCATTGTAGTAATTTGTGTCCTCTCTCTCTCGTCAATGTAACAAGTTTTGTCAATTTTGTTGATTTTTTAAAAGGATAAACTTTCTGTTTCATTGATTTTTCTCATATTTTTCTCTTTATGATTAACATCCACACTAACATTTATTATTTCCTTCCTTCTGCTTATTTTAGTTTTAGTTTTCTCTACTTTTTCTGGTTTCTTAAGATGGAAGCTTAAGTTATTGGTTTGAGATCTTCTTTTCTAATAAGTGCATTTATAGGTGGGTATTCACCCTCAAAATATACTTTAGCTGCATCCATAAAATTGTATATACGTGTTCATTTTCTCTGAGTTCAGAATATGTTCTCCTATCCTGTGTGATTTTGTCCTTTGACCCATTGATTTTTGAAAAGTGTGTTTATAATTTCCACATATTTGAGGATTTCCTAATTTCTTTTGTCTTGTCAATTTCTAATTGAATTTCACTGTGGTTTGATAATGTATCACATGCTATCAGTGGTTTTGAATTTATTGAGACATATTTTCTGAATATGTCTCAGAATGTGATATTTCTAGGAGAGGGCTCCACGTGTGCTTGAAAAGACTGTGTTCTGCTGTTGGCAGGCACACCGCGCAGTAAGGTTGGGTGGGTCAGTTTGAGACTATTATTCACATCTGTATTTTGTATCTAATTGCTTTATCAATTATTGAGACTTAGGTATTAGAGCCCCGTTTCTGCTGGAAAGAGTTTATTCTTTCATTCTGTCAATGTTTGCTTCATATGTTTTGGGACTCTGTGTTTAGGTACATGCTATTTATGATTTCTCTGACTTCCTCACATATTGAATCTTTTATTCCAATAATAGGTCCCTTTTTTCTCTCTAATCATTTTTGATTAAAGTCTGTTTTGTCTGATACTAGTTTAGCCTCTCCAGGTGGTGTATCCTTTCAATTCGTTCTTTTCCTTTCAACCTATCTTTGAGTCTAATCTATATCACTTATAGATAGCATATTGTTCTATTTCTTTATATCCAGGCTGATGATCTCAGACTTTTTATTAGCATGTTTAATTCATTGGCATTAATATTATTTATACTTCATGTTTTTCTGTTGGTTTTGTTGACTTCTCCTGTAAAAAACTAAATGTTTTCCCATGAACCATCTTAATTCTCCTTCGTTTTAGTGGCTATGGTAGGAATTACAATATATATCTTTATTAATAACCTTCAGATTATTATTAACTTAATTCAGGTAAAATAGAAATTCTTGCTCCAGTAGATCTCCCTTTCTTCCTATTAGCACTTTGTTATATATTTTATATATAACATATATGTATGTATATGTGTGTGTATATGTATGTATGTATATATATGTATATGTATTCATCCATTATAGACCTGATCACCACAGCTTTCAAATGTTCTTTTATTTAATCTCATGTCTTTTAAAATAGTTAAGTGAAAGTCACAAAAATCATATATTTTTTTCTGTGTAGCTAAGTATTTGTATTTTCTAATGTTCCTTGATTCTTTAAGGATTTGAGTTTTCTCTCTACCCTTCCTTTCAGCCTTTTTCTGTACTTTTAATAAGTAAACCCATTGCATTCTGGTCTCCAGTGTTTGTCATGATGAGTCAGCCATTGTGTCCATGTTTCCCACACAGGATGGTATTTTCCACAAGCTACTTTCCAGATTTTCTCTGGTTTCCCTGTCAGTAGTTTGGTTATAACGTATCCTGGGATGTTTCTCCTCCAGGTTTGTCCTATTTGGCGTCATTGCGCTTCTTAGGTGTAAGTTAACTTTTGAGTTAGATTTGGGAATTTTTCAGCCATTATTTCTTCTTACATTTTTTTCTGTTCCTTTCTTTGCCCTCTTTTTTGGGGGGGGCCAAGAAGGGCTCTCATGACACATGTGCTAGTGTGCTTGAGTTACCATCAAGTGTCTCTGAGGCTCTATTTTTTCTTTGTTTATATTTCTCTTCATTCTTCAGATTGGATAATTTTTATTGATTGGTCTTCAAGTTTGCTGAGACAGTCTTCTGCCATCTCAGATCTGCTGCTGAGACCTTTCAGTGAATTTATCATTCCAACTATAATTTTCAAATAAATGGAAGATTTCCATTTGAATTCCTTTGAATAATTCCTCTTCATTAATATTTTAATTTGTGCCGTCATTATCATTGTACTTTCTATCATTCTTTAAACATGATTTCCATCGGTTCTCTGAATGTTTTTGTAATAGCTGCCAGCAAGTATTTGTTCGGTCCAACATTGGAGCCCATAGAAGGTTTCTACTGACTGTTTTTTCCTTGAGTATAAATCACACTTTCCAGTTTCCTTGTAGGTCTTGCAATTTTTTTGTTGAAGCCTTGACATTTAGATAATATATAAAACCACCTCTAGATTCTGACCTATCCCTAATTATTCAGTCATTTGTCTGGACTGTAGTTTGCCTGGCGTCTGTCTTCCCCATGGATTGAGACTGCTGATGTCTCTGCTCTGTGTTTTCATTCCTGCTTTTATTATAAAATCTGAAGTCCCAGAAGCTGTTCCTTTGTCACCATAGCTGGTGGTCCACAGAGGTCGTGATCAAATAACTCCAGTCTGTGAGGCTTTCACCTAATTCCTCTGGAGTTCCGTGTGGGTCAGGAAATGTATTCAGGATTCAGGCACCTACCATTTTGCCTCTGGTTTTACTCTGTTTCACATCTTTTCTGACTTTGCCTACCTAACAGGGATATGTGGAGAGCCAGCCCTCTCTGCCCTCTTCACATGCTGTGTCCTTGAGCAGATGTGCAGCCGTGCAGATTTCCAGGAAGATGTGGGAGCGTCTCAGTGCCCGCTGCACCCCATCCCGGTAGCTCCTTGTTAAGTTCCTGGTTAGTCCGGTCCATTGCCTGCCCTGTCAGGGTAACAGTCCCGGGCTAGCTGGGCCCCCTGACCTCTGTTTCTGCCAGGATCGCTGGTATTTCCTATGACGTAGGTATGGGGCTTTCCCATGCTCTATGCCATTTAAGTGAGGCCCTTCTAGAAGCAGAACTGCCACTTGTCACAGATTGCCCCACCCTGGCAGGACTACGCAAGTGATGGTGCTCAGTGTGGATCAGAAGAACCCTCATCAAGATCATCACAGTCCAGTGTTCTTACTGCGGGCTCTACGGTTTTCCTGAATAAATGCTTCTTGATTTTTTGTGCACTTTCATTCCATTTCCAGAGTATCGAACTTGTTGTTTTGGAAAATTTGATCTGTTTTTATCATTTCTGGGCAAGGAGAGAATTTTCGAAACTCTTGCTCAATGTTTCTGGAGTCTCAGGCCTATCGGCTGCTGTGGACTTCACCACACCCCACTGCCCCTGGAGGGTTGGCACTCTCACCCCGATGCTAGGAGAGGGCGCTGAGGGCCAGGGCAGAGGAGGACTGGTTTGGGCCACATGGCTTGGGAGGGTGAAGCCAGGAACCCCAGCACCAGAGGGCGGAGAACAGGTGGCGAGTCTGAGTCTCTGGGCGTGTGTCCCGCTCCAGCCCTTCTTGCCCAGGATCTTTGCACTGGACCTCACTTTATCGCTCTATAAAATGGGGATGCAGTGTTACCTGTCGCAGTAGTTTGAAATGAGATGAGCTGTACCCAGAACACTTAAAACAGGGCTCCATCTTAAAAATAGAAAACCGGTGAGTTCCTTTGTTTGTTGAGTAAAATGGCCAGCTGCTTTTTCCTTTTCACAAAAGTGGTATTCCATGCTAGTGGGGACAAGCTTCCATTTTCTGGACCACTCACATGGAATAGCTGATTCCACAAAGGCACGGGACAAGGAAGAGATATCTTATAGTAACCTGGTTTCTTGCCTTGTCTTCCATTAGCTGGCTCTTGGACAATGGCTGTATTTTGTAGAACCAAATGAAAGCCATGATATTTGACCAAAACAAGCAACGCTGTCATTTGGGTTAATCTAAAAGAATTGCTAATGATGATAATAGTCATTAAGTACAAATCACTTATAAAGTCCTTTTCACATATTCTCAATTACTGGTCCCCACTTCTGTTTGGTCTAGATAGGGAAGACCATTTGCAGGTCAGGAAAATGAGGATCATAGCTCGGTGCCTGCAGCCCCCACACCCAGTCCACCATCTGGACCTGAGCTTACTTATGTTTAAAATAAGGTCAGCAGAGTGGAACAACTTTGTTAGGACTAATATTCTTGGCTACACAGACAATTAAAGGGGGCTCTAAGAAGACAAGCAGATGGGAAAGCATCCTTGGTGGTAGCTGGGGGTGTGCTGTGGCTGTATTTGGGGGTATATCTAAGAAACAGAAGCCCATCTCTGTCCAGTAGCACCTCTTCCTGGTTTTGCCCCAGACGCAGCTGGCTGGGACCAGCGCGAGGACATTGGAATGAGCTTCTCACGTTTACTGTGTGCTTATTCTCTGCCAGGTACTAGGAAGCCCTCTGCAAGCACAAACGCAGAATCTTCTGCAATAAATGCTATTATTTCCCCCATTTTTTCAAAGAGGAGTCTTCAGCTCAGAGTGAGGTTCTTGTCCATGGTCACACAACTGATGAGAGGGGAAGCCAGCCTCAGTCTCAACCCAGGTGGCGACCTCCAGATCCTGATTCCACAGCCCACCCCCAGCATTGACTGAGTATCCACTCCAAGGTGGACTTAGAAGCATTGCATTGACTCTAGGCTTTATTTATTTTTCATTCCTCCATCTTATTTTCAGCCGGGTTTGTTCTGTTTTCCTCTTGTGCAGAGAGAGAAGAGGCTGTGCTTGGGATAGATTGGCTTGATGCATTTGCTGCCTGCAGCTCCCTGGGAACATTTTTGGCTAAAATGTAATAAGTGAAGCCGTTGGATTTCTGGAGAGGCATGATGGATGCTCTTTTAGGAGGTCAGGGGCGGAAACGTACTCCCAGATTATGGTCTTGGACTAGACTTTTTAATAAGCACTTTTGTGTTTTGTTTTGGCATCTCTGAAAGTTTTCTGTGATGCCATGACCCATGGAATTGAATCTTACTTAGTCAATTACTCTAAGCTCCTAATATCTTTAGCTTCTTGGGAGCTGGTGTTGCTTAGTTTGTCTGAAAATAGACTTGGTGATGTTCGGTGAATAGAAGGTCCATGAGGGGCGGTGTGGGTGGAGTGGGAGGGGAATTGGCCGTCACAGAGGAACCAGGCTTCACCTGTATTTCTCCGAGCTCCAGGTCTCCGGCAGGGCAGTTTCAGAGCCCGCAGCACTAACAAGAGGAAAATTCCATGCAACGTCTGTTGATGTGACCAGTGCTGTACCCAGCATCTCCGTGAGGGAGTTTGTTCCTCCATCTTGAGCTGCCTCCAAGTTCACCCCGACTGGTGTGCGCTTGTCGGGTTACCATTCATTCCGTTCTATGCCTTGAGCGTCCACCCTGTGCATAGACTAGGACCAGGTGCAGCAGAGGAAATAACAGACAAATTAAACCAAGATCTCCCTCCGTAATCCAGGCCAGGTACACAAAGTTAGTGGCCATGTAAGTCAGGCAGCAGTGTTTGCGAGCGAGGCAGTCACTGCCGGTACGGGGGGAAAGGCGCACATGAGGAGAAGGCGGTCACAGGGATGTGAGTGGTGCCGTGGGTACGTTTCCCTCTGCCCCGGCGTCCTCTGGAACCAGCCTGGGTCTGCAGCAGACAGCGACATAGATGTGACAAAGTGAGTCAACGTGGTCTCTCCCCAGGGATGACCTTATAACTGTGGATCAGTGCCTCTTGAACGGTGGTCTTCTCATTGTAAGATATATATATATATATATATACATACACACACATACACACATATGTAAATATGTGTGTGTCTAACATAAATCTTGCATTCAGCCATTGGACTCGTGTAGTTCCACACTTCGTGCATTATCAAGGGCACTCACAATGCTCCGCAGTCGTCACTGCCATCTATCTCTCTTCCTCTCTTTTCAGAACTCTTTTCATCTGGTAAAACTGAAACCCGCTGCCCATTGAATAGTAGCTTCCAATCCGTCTTTCTAGCCGCCTTTCTACCTCCTGCTTCTGTGATGTTTCACCACCCCACGTACCTCACAAAAGTAGAATCAGACCAAAGTTGTGCCTTTGTGACTGGCTCGTTCCACAGAGCGTGATGTCCTGGGGGCTTGCCCACAGTGTCGCAGGTGCCAGAATGTCATTCCCTCCTAAGAGGTGAAGGTTCCCTTGTGCCATGTGCGTGCCATGTTGTGTTTGTCCATTCCTCCCTCACGAGCACCTGGGTTGCTTCCGCCATGTTGCTTCCGGCTCTTGTGAAAAATGCTGTTATGCCCCCAATAAGGCCTGGGGTATTGATGCAGACGTGAAAGCGCTGGACCATAGGGTCATTCTCTGTTAAAATTTTCAGGCAGCCACCACATTGCCTTCCACAGGATCCTTCATTTAATGTTACAGCTTTTCCACCTCTGGAAAATGCACGTTGCAGAATGATGGCCTGTGATGGCTGTGAGGATGAGTGGAGTGCGTGTGTGAAGTCGCAGCAGAGTGGCTGGCACACAGTGGGTGCTCCATCCCTGTTCCTCACCTAGTGGGTGGAGCTCTGTTGGTCCACACTCACGGACGCGGGCTGTCCTCTCTCCAGCACGTCCATCAGCCAGCCAGCCTGACCTTTCTCTTTCTCCTGCCTTTATCTGTCTTCTCCACCTCTCTCGTCTCCCCAGGCCGTGCAGGAGCTCCTGCAGACCCTGGATTTGGAGAAGAAGGCCGTGGCTCTGGGGCACAGCCAAGTAAGTAGAGCTTCTTTTTTTTTACCTTTCATGTCGGGGGCCCAGAGAGGCACCCAGATGAGACCCGGTTCATTTCCCACCTCGATTGTCCATTACCTCCATGTATCTCCTTTTTACCAAACAGAAAAACAGGGCTGAAGATGTTCTGCCTCACTTACCTTAAGGCCATGAAGATAAGATGCTACTATGTGGGAGGAAATGACATTGGGAAATGCCATTTAGTGCACTGCCAGGGGCGGGAGACCTGGAAGGATGAGCATTCGGGAACTCGTGTCTCAGGAGCGGCTCTTGTGGCTCTTACAGGCAGCTGTGACACACGCTGCCCTGACTCACTAGCTCATGAGTGTGGAAGAAAGGGCTTGAGAAGCAGCTGCCGATTGAGAGAAAGCACTTTTTCCAAACTGGTGTTGAGCCAACATCAATTCCAAAAAGGTTGAAATGTTTAGGGAAGACTTTCCCAGAGCCCTCAGGTGCTCGTGCAGCCTGTCAGTTTTCAAGAGGGACGGCTCAGTATTTCAGGCTTCCCCAGCGACTTGACCATGGAACCCAGCCTGTGGTTTTTGCTGAAGACTTCTTACCATCTCCCAGAAACGGTGCTCTGTCGGCGGCAGTGTGGGAAGTGAGGCACGGGGGTCATACGCTGGGGGACCAGGAGTGCCCAGGGCGAAGGGAGGACCTTTGAGATGCAAAGTCCTGAAGGGAAATTGCCGGATGGGCGTTCTCTGCGGAAACTCACGCAGCCACCGTGTTGTTTTCCACAGCAGATGTCCCTTCGTTCAGTTGGATCACTTTGGCTTCCTCCCCTGTGAAATGGACAGAGTAGTAGGATGACCTGAGATGCTTGCTTTGTCCATCCCCACTAATGACGTCGTAGTGCCCTTGCCCCATGAATGCCGTCCATTAAACTTCTGTGGATGACCTCCCACCCCCGGTGCTATGTGAGCTGCTGGGCAAAGATCCTGGTCTCCAGAAACCCACTGTGTTGGCCGATTGGCCGCTGGGCCTTATACTCTGGAGGAGCCTGTCCCATTACTCCTCTCCCCTCGGAGAGCCCCCAGTCGTTCACCCAGTTCTCTTCACCGGTCATTGCCCCACAGACATACCAGTTCTCCAACATGGGCCTCTTGGTTCCGCTAATGTGTACGAGTGAAGCTGTTAGTCTTCTGTGGTCTCTACCTGATTCATCCTCCTGGGAACTGGCGGTGACTAGGCCTTTGCAGATCTTTCTGTTTCTAGCAGAGGGAATAAGCCTGTCTGTTCCCGGCCCCACCCTGAGCCCATGCAGAACAGAACATGTCATTCTGCTTTTCCTCTCTGTGTCCCTCGAGGTAACTCAGATGTGCCTTCCTTACAGAGGAGGGAGCTGTACGTCCGGGAAGTGAGCCCTGTTCTAGCTCCTCCAGGAAGCCAGGGCCACAAGAAGAGCTCCCATGAAGCTGTGTTGGCCCAAATTCCAGGTTCTTCTCAGTGTGTTGTTGGTTCTGTTATTTATTAGTGGAAATCTACAGCTCGCTCTCCAGCCACAGCTCTTTATGGTCCTGAGTGGGAGGAATTGCGTACAGCCCCACCAGCCTGCTCTTCGGGGCCAGCGGTTCTCAATGCGGTCCTCGCACCCGTGGGCTTGG
Source organism: Solenodon paradoxus (assembly GCA_004363575.1). NCBI lineage: Eukaryota > Metazoa > Chordata > Mammalia > Eulipotyphla > Solenodontidae > Solenodon > Solenodon paradoxus. Next base: position 23,757 of record RJWH01005946.1, read on the forward strand.
CAGCACCGGAGGACTTGGCTAGACACGTGAATTCTCGGACAGCCCTGCAGACCAGTGAATCAGAACCCGTGGGCGTTATTAAGCCTCTAGGGATGTCTGCACACTCGCATGTTTGAGAGCCACTGGTCTAGACAATTACTTGGTTATTTCATGAAGATGGAAAGCAGCCCCTCTGAGCCCCACGGCCACTGCAGAGCACAGAAAAGAGCAGGAGGGAAGCTACTGTAGACAGTTTCGCCCCGTGAGAGCAAGACGTCTATAAGAAAACGTCATTATTCCAGAGAAATACCTGGCATTCACTATGAGACTGTCCAGAGCAAGTCAAGATCCGTGTGTCCCTTTGGAAAGCAGGGTAGACAATAGACTGAGAGCTTTAAAGGTCTTTGCAGTTGGTGTGACTTGGATTCAGTACTGAATCGGTGTGAAGGCTATGGAGTGGAGAGCGGGGTGGGGGGCTGGTGTCCCCCAAGCTCCACCTCCTTCTGTCTGACACTTTACTTGTTTTTTTAAAGAAGCATTTCATTCATTTTTAATTTTAGTTGCTATCTTGGTTGTTTCCCTGGCCCCAGGACACAAACCTGGGTCCCAGAGGTCCCGGAGATGTGCATGGACTGCGCTCAGCCAGAGGCAGCTGACCTAACCGCTCCTCCACCAGGGCGCACCTTAACTGTGACTCTTGAGTGAGTGATTTAGCGCTTCTGAGCCTCAGTGTCCTCATCTGTAAAATGGCACAGCATGTCAAGTTGGCTGTGGAACCTGTCAATCACACTCAACAGGAGTTGGCTGTCATGGATGGTGACATGCATTTGTCAGTGTGGGCAGTTTTTATCACATAGGACAGCGTTTAAAGAACACTCCTTCATCTGGAAAATGACTCCGAGGGGGGAGCTGCTTCCTCGGTGGTGCCAGGCACGGGGGTCATTGTCCCGTCACGTTGGTAAGCCTCGGCCTTCAGCATGTTTCGAGAAAAACCAGCTCCATTGCAGTGGCCCCCGTCAGCTCCTCAAGCATGGGGATGTTGGGATGCCACATGCTGCTTGAGCCCGATAAGCAGCTGGGCCCCTGCAAAGTGAATAATTTAGATTTCCCTTTGTGATTCTCCGCCCCTGGTGCCTTATGGAGGCCCATGTCCAGAGCTGACATTTCCGAAAAAGGTGGGACTCCATATGCGTCAGCCTTCGGTCGGCCATATGCTCTTAAAAAGGAAACAAAATCAAGATAAGACTCTGCAGAGGCGATGACTTATTCCCACTTGGGGTCTAGTTGTTTCCAATTATCTTTTTAATGAAAGCTTCATACTTAATCAATAGTGGCTTTGGCAGCGCCCGCCGCCTTTTGTAATATACGAACTGGTACTGTCCTCACTTTGATCATTGATTTTTTTTATAGCAGCTTTTGGGACTCACTAGCTTGTGAAATTAATACAGTCATTATTGAGGCCATCTGATAGGTAATGAGTCAATCATGTCTTTATTTCAATGAGGCTAATTGCCTTGGTGGCCTGGCTGACAGGAAGCGTTCTGTAAGGCAATGGAGGGTTGCAAAGCGGGATGAACGCCAGTCAATTGTGCTGATTTTCACTCCCCCCTGTAAGAAAGGTTTGACTGTGGGGCTGGCAGACAGGTTGCCGTGACAGAAAATGGGTTTAGGCCACTGGAGCAGCGATGAGACCCTTGGTTCGACCTGGAATTAAATTGCAATTCAACCTCACAGTTCAGGCGTGTGTCTGAAATGCCCAAGGCAGTGAAGGCCGGGGGGAGCCACTGAGAGTGTGTGCAGACAGGCATTCCAGGTCGGGGCGCAAGCTGCTCGCCAACTCCTTGCATTGGAGCCCACGACACCGGCCCCCTAAGCCAGTGGAGTCCTGAGGGGCTCTCGTGCCTGTTAAAATGCTCATGAGAAAGGGCTCTGGGGAGTGTCAGCGCTTGTGAATGTTGGCGTGTGCTGTCCGTGTGTCTGGAGTCAGCAGAGGGGACTAAGTCCTGGCCTTGCTGCTCCTGGTGGAGAACTGTGGGCAAATGACCTTAGCTTCTCCCTCTAAAGTGGGAGGACACTAACAGTGACCACACAGGATGTGTACATCAAGCAATTTGCCCGCATGTCCGATGGTTCCTTCAGAGCCAGAACACACTTGGGCTCCGTAAGATGTTAGCCCTTCATTGACGGTGTCCCCGATGACTTTATCATGCCGCTGACGAGCATGGAGCTATCCAGGCCTCCAGAGTCACCCAGCCCCTTGGGGGCGACAAGCCACAGAAGGCAAGCAGATGCATGGGACTGCTGACAAAAGCAGCATAAGGGCACTGAAAATCGCCCCCTCCCCTGTACGATCTCAGTGTCTCCACTACCGTTTCCCCTCTGCCTCTGGGGAGGTGAAAAAAAGCTGCAGCAAACAGGGCTGCAGCAAACCTGGACCCGAAGAGTCAGTCTCTCAGAAATCCCGCCCTGCTTCCCACAGCCTCAGCAAAGGCAGCCCTGCAGGGTGCCGGGGAGGCATTGATCACTTCACCGCAGCAGCAGCAGCATGCTCCTCATCCATTATGAATGAGCCAGGCTGGAAACTGTGACCCACCGCTGTTTTCAGGCCGGAGTACCCTCCGAGGGGCAGCCGGCTGTCCTCTCCTGCCCGCGCTCCCCACATTCTCTGCCCCTCCTTCTCAGGCAGGTCAGGGTGCTTCCCAGGCACCCTTTCTCAGATCAGCAGAGGATGCACATCCCCGCGCCAGACATCCACCTGGGAGCCCAGCCTTTCCTGGGGCACAGCCTGGGGATCTGCATTTCCACACCCCACATCCTGGGTGATTCTGATGCGCAGAGAAGTTTGCACAGGTCTGTCCAGCAGCAGTTCTTGAACTAGTGTGCGTGGGAGTCCCCCGGGGATCGTGTTAAAGTGCTGTCTGGTGCTGGTCCGGGAGTCTCACTTCTCACCAGCTCCCTAGTGGTGCTGACGCTGCGGCGAATGGGCCCTGCTCTGAGCACAGAGCAGAGGAAGGAGACACGCCATCCTCTGTCAGCAGCAGCTAACAAATATTTCTGGGGAAGGCAGAAGAACTGGGGTCCCAGGCACCTGCGTCCTGCCTCAAACCAGCGTGTTTGGAGTGACCTGCGGCTTCCTTTGCTCTCAGGTCTTCCTCAAGGCGGGCGTGGTCTCCAGGCTGGAGAAGCAGCGAGAGAAGCTGGTGTCCCATAGCATCGTTTTCTTCCAGGCGGCCTGCAGGGGCTTCCTGTCTCGCCAGGAGTTTAAGAAGCTGAAGGTATGCAGACCCGGGAGCCTCCGAGCTGCAGAGGCGGAGAGTCGGGTCAAGCCTGCCGGTGCTGCCCCGGGAGCTGTGACCACGTCCCTCCCTTGCTCCCATGTGCCAGTCCCCATGGGGCACAGTAAACCTGCAGGGTCAGATCTCAGCGCCCCGTGAGCGCGGGGCTGCGTGTTTCCCCTGATGATCCACCTGCCCTGCGAGGTGATGCCGTGTGAGATGTCAGGATCGCCTCTAGGATTCTGACAGCCAGTCAGCCGCCACGTGGTCCCTGTGAGGCTGTCCAAGCCCAGCTGGGTCGGTACGTGCTTTCAACCAGTCCCATCCTGGGAGAACGTGACTTTCCTGGGACAGCAGGTAGGGCAGGAGCAGGACTCAGCCAGGTTCGCTGACTGCAGGGATCAGAGACTGGATTTCCTCTCCGGGGCTGCACAGTGGAGAGGAGGCAGCGGGCTATGGAGACAAACCCACCTCAGAGCGAGTAGCCGGGCGAAGGTGAGATTAGATAATACGGATGTCTCTGTAAATGCCACGCTCCTGACTTCGCATTGTTATTGTTAAATACCGCTGCGCGGAGTTGTATACACTTGCCTCCAGAGGATGCAAATTTGTAAAATCAAGATGCACTTGGCAAAAACAAAAATGAAGCAAGAATGTCCATAATGAAAATGTTGTGGGCAAGCCCTCTGGCCTACTGCACTCAAGCAGCATATGGCCAGGGCTGATTAGGGATCGAGGGTAGCAGTGGTGTTCAAGCCCCGACTGCCCGAGAGGCTGTGTGACTTGGGACACATGACTTTACCCTCCTGCCCCTCAGTTTCCCTGTCTGCACAAGGGAGCTGATCATGGCCTAGGATGGTGGGAGGACTTCAGGGCACTCACGGGGTCAGGGGTAGTGTGTGCGATGCGCGGGGCAGTGCCCGGCATGGGGGAAGCACCCTGCTGGCTGGGTAGAGTGGGCCCTTGTGACGGTGGTTGGGGGGATGGCTGGTCGAAGCGTCCTCAGCCCATCAGCGTCTGCGTCCTCTGGGGACCTGTGAGTCCTGCAGGTTCTCAGCCCCTCCCCGGCCTGACTGGACCAGGACCTCCGGGGTGCGGCCAGCCACCTGTGCTTTAACAGGCCCTGCCGAGAGCTGCCGGACACTCCAGTTTGAGGAGCTCCAAGTCAGATGCACCCAGGATGAGCTCAGGCCTCCAGTCATCGTGGCCATCGCTCTCGGGCGCAGTGTCAGGGATTTTCGAGGATAGTTTTAGCCTCGCACGGGGACTTCTGATCCTGCATGAGAAGTGGCCCTGTTGTATGCTGCGCACTGCACACTCTTTTCCGCCCCCTGCCCTGTCATGGCCATTAGGTCTGTGAGTCAACTGCAGCGTAACGCCGGGTGCCGAGTTGGGCAGCTGTGATTTTCTGAGTTACTCAGTCCCTTCCCTGGGACATAAATGTATTTCCAGCATCCCCTTGGCCACCTTCTGCCTCCTCTCTCCTGCCCCCTCATCAGGTGGGCAGCGCCTCCAGCTTCCACCTCCCTCCCCGCAGATTCGCCACCTGGCCGCCCGGTGCATCCAGAAGAACGTGACTGTGTTCCTGGCCGTCAAGGACTGGCCATGGTGGCAGCTTCTCACGTCCCTCCGGCCCCTGCTGAGCGTCACCAGGGGGGACGAGCAGCTCCACGCCAAGGAGGTTGGTGGACGAGGCCGGGGGCTGCTCCCTCCCCCACATTAGGGTTTAAACGCATCAGGACCCAGTGACCCCAGCCCGAAAAGTCTTATACATTCATTTTGAAGGCAAGGTGCAGGCAGGAAGGAGGGCAGTAGGCCGGAAGACAGAGGAGGAAGAAGCGCTTTATTTAGTTGCTCACATTACTTGTTTCCACGGCCACAGGATGTGAACCTAGGTCCTTGGGACGTATGTTGGATTGCACTCGACTGTTGGTGGCTGAGCAGACACTACTCCACCAGGGAAGACCCGAAAAGTTTGATCTAGAAATGCTTCTTCACCCAACAGCTCTTAGTGCCTCCTTCCAGAGCCCCTTCTGCGCCCCAACACAGACCAGCCTGCAACCCGTTTCCACCTCGTCTGCAGGCTGCAGGTGCTGGTGCGTAGACCACAGCTTCCCGGGCGACGGACATACTGCTCACCCGCAGAGACGCAGGAGCAGGACCCGAGTCCTTTATATTCTTCCCTCTATGAGCACCTCCTGTCACCTCCACCCTGTGGGTGTCCCCATTTTGAGTGGTTTCTGCTTTATCCTGCTGGTTGTTTCTTTTTTCAAAAATGACCAAATGCACACTCACGCACGTGCCCCGGCTTCCTTTCTTTCACAAACAGTGGCATCCTCTGTATTCTCCTCTGCAACTTAAACTTTGCACTGACAGTAATACTTTGAGAGCCATGCTGTGTCCATTTTTAGAGAAGTCTTCCTCATGCTGTCTTCTGGGCCACGAATGGATGTTTCATAGTTCATCCCACCAGCATGCTGGGGTGGGCATCTGAGTGGCTCCCCAAAGGGACGCTGTGGGCATAGCGCCGAGTCACTGGCAGGCAGGGGCGTTCGGGGGTTAAGCAGTGGGCCTGTGCTGAGGATTTGGACTCCAACCCTGGACGGGGCCACAGTGGGTTTGCATGAGGAGATGGCAAAAGCAGAGGTCCCTGCAGGAGCTTCCTAGTGTCTGGGAATCATCACACCCAGGCAGGTTGACCACCCGCTCCATTCCCCAGCCGCTTTTTTATTTTCAGAGTTATTTTTTAAATTTATTGTCCATCTTGGTTGTTCCCCCTGGCCCTGGGAACGCAGGTCCTTGGGATGTATGTGGACTGCGCTTGACCAGAGGCAGTGGACCTAACTGCTACTCCACCAGGGTGCATCTCCCCAGCCACGTTTTTTTGTTTGTGTCTTTTTTAAAGGAAAGGTGCAGGCAGGAATGAAGGCAGATAGGTAGTCAGGTAGGAAGAGTGAGGAGGAAAAGTAGTTTATTTAGTTGTTCATCTTGGTGGGTCCCCCCTCGCCCCAAGTCTTGAACCGAGGACCTTGGGATGACTGTGGACTGCGCCCCAGTAAACTAAATTGCTAGGACACCAGGGGCCGCCTCCCAGCCACTTGAATGCAATGGCTTCCACTGAGGTCTCTGTTTCTGCAGGAGGAGCTGACAGCACTGCGACAGAAGCTGGGAAAGCTGGAGAAGTCACGGCATGAGCTCCGGCAGAACGCACACCTGCTGGAGAACAAGGTGCCCCGCCCCTCCGTGTGGCTCCCGTGGGAGCTGAGGTCTGTTGGCCGGGGTCGGGGGGCGATGATACCCCTGGCAGAGCCCTCCGTGCTTCCCGAGCCTCCTCACAACAGCCCGCGAAGGGCCTGCTGTGTGGTCCCCACTTTTCAGAGGCGGAAGCTGAGGCCCGAGGTGAGTGGGTGTTGTCCCAGGGTCGCCCAGCCAGCACCTGTAAAGCTGAGGCTCAGAGTCACGACATCTGCCTCCAAAGGGACGAATCCCTTCAATGAGTCACGAAAGTGCAAATCACCAGGAAAAAATGGTTTATTTACTCTATTAAAGGAAACAACTCCTGTTTGTCAAAGGATAAAATGAAGGCACACCACACACAGGAGGATGAAATTCATAACACACATAACTGGCAGAGAATATGTGAAGAGCTTAAGTCAAATGGAGAAAGGCAAAGGCTTCCGGAGAGAAAAAGGAGCGGGTGGGGGAAACAACATCCTAGTCGGCAGTCCCCACGAGGGGAACTCGGATTTCAAGAATTAATTCCATGTTCAGGAATTCAGACTGGCCGGTCAGCTCACCAAGAGATGGTCACCCTGACTCGCAACCTGGAAACTCATGATTCCACCATGATTGGTACCAGCTCTCACCTGACTTCAGTGCAATCAGAGTGAGGCAGCCCGGGAGGGTGGCGGCAGGACTGCTGTGTGTAGGCGTGAACGTTGACACTGTCCTTACCCTGTGCCCCGTCTCCTCTGCTATGGGTGTGCACGCTCCAGAGTCTCTCCAGCCCGTGAGAAGAGACAAGCCAGCTCCGGCGGCTGTGTCTGTCCTGGGAGGGAATCGACGCACACATTCTGATCAGTTCCCCCACGGAGCATGAACGCAGCAGCAGGGAAAATGTCCCACGGGCCAAATCCAGTTCAGTGCCTATGTTTTCTAGAGCTTTCTCAGCCCAGCCACGCCCATTCCTTTGTGTTCTATCTCCGGCTGCTCTACCTCTGCTGCTGTCCCGCGGAGCTGAGGGGCTGCAGGAGAGACCAATCTGCAGAGTCTCCAAGTGTTTGCACTCAGAGTCTTGGTGGAGAAAGGTTCCTGACTCTCCCAGCAGAGGTACCCGCATCAACATGCACGGCCGGCAAAGGTGGTGCTAAAGGAAAATGATTCCGTTGCAAGAGAGTACAACTAGGGTAGAGTTCATATTCATTTCTTATGCTTGCAGAACAGTACTATGTATGTTTGGGGCGTGGACCTCTGGAGTTCTGGGGTGACGTTTTCGTGGGAAGAACGACTCCAAATCCAGTATCGGGGGCACCTCGGGGGTCAGTAAGGATGTAATTGGAGAAAGTGAGAGGAGATGTGATCTTTTTTCTTTGCTCAGTTAGGTGTTGAGTTTCATGGGCTGGGGATGAAGAGGGAAGTCAGACAGTCCCTGGTCCCTGGTCCCTGGTCCTGGGGAGGTCACTAAAGACGTCAGGTTCCTACCTACACAGATCATACATGGCGATATGAGACATGGTTGGTAAGCTCTGGGTAGATCGAGGAAGGGCCACTGAAGGAAAATTTGCTGCTTCACTCGCCTCTTCGGGCTAGGCGGCCAGGAGGAGGGTGAGACACTCATCTAGGGCAAGGAATTTAAGGCATCAAGATCGAAAATATTTTAATGAAGCATCTTTTAAAATGTAAATGAATGCAAAAATCCATAATGAGCAAAATGTTGAGAAATTTTAAATGCATTCAGGATTTGTGGGCCAGGATTAGGGTGGGTCTGTCTGCACAGTGAGATTCTGCACTTGAAATTTTTATTCTTTGTGGACTTTGGCATTCATTTTGATTTTCTTGAAACTTGCATTAGAGTTTTATTTATCCTGAGTTCTGAGGGTTTTTTGGCACTCCCTTCAATCTGGCAACTTCAGGGAATGCTTTACTCACTTCTCCCTTGGTCTCAGCTGTCACTTTCCAGGAAGTCCTGGGACTTCACAAGGCTCTGAGGAGGCACAAACTCATTTATGAACCTGTTCAACATATCGGTGTGAGCCTGTCCCACGTGCCAGGCACTCAGCTGGTTGCCTCAGAGACTGTGGGGACAAGACCAAGTCCCTGATGGACCACAAGTAGAGACAAGCAAACTAGTTTCAGATGGTGAAGTGCAGCAGTTAGAAAGCAGAGGGAGGCGAGAGTGGCGGGAGTTGAGTGGGGGCTGTGTTTGCTAAGTGGTCAGGGGGATGTTGATTCCCAGTCGGAACCACTGCTGTGCAGATCTAGAGGAAGAGGAGAAATGGCAAATGCAAAGGCCCTGAGCCAGCAAGGCTAATGTGTTTTTGTCCAGAATAGCGCTGGAACTTTCTGCAGCTGCAAAGCCATGGTGTTACCATGACAGGCAACATTGCTTGATTTGGTCGATGGTGATATGTCAGATTCGGGATCAGGCTTATGGAACTCATCCTTCTTCCTATGTTGAACAGCCCTCGTTGAGTCCGGCTGGCTCACGGGGGTGTGGAGTGAAGTTTTTTTGGTGGGCTGTCTCTTTTCCACTCCTACTCATCCTCCCCATTGTTGTGTCCACTCTTCCCACCGGGAGTTCTCAGTCTGCTTAACCCATGCCCACTCCGTCCTGGGAAGGGACTGTCTCATCCACGCGTCGAGTAGGGGGAAGCTGGACTGAGATGCCACACCCTGTGATTTTCCCTTGCTCTGGAAAGGGCTGTAAGGAGAGGAAATGACACACACCAGCCTCACATACTCCAGAGACCAAGCAGCCTGACTTCTCTTGCTGACAGTAGCCATGAGTAGAGTGACAGAAGTAAAAAACGGGAGAGCTGTGAGCTGGTTAGGAATCCCGGGGACGTCCCTATAGAAATTCCTTCCCACTGAGCTGACATTTGATACAGTAATCCATCACGAACTGTCAGGCTGGACTTGGGGTTTGTGAGGATTAGCTGCTGGGGAAAATGTGGAAGGAAGGACAAGGTGAACATCCCTAGCCTGCGAACGACAGCTGACAGGCATGCAGAAGGGAGGGGACAAAGCAGGCTTCCGAGACTGGAGCTCAGCAAACAAGTGTCAGACTCTGCAGAATACTCTGCCCAAGCTCTTTGCGTCTTTGTGTTACACCTGGTTACCAAAAGATGTATGGGGCCTTGAAGAAATAAGACAAAAGTGTGAAGCTAAGGAAATCAGAGCAAAGGGAAATAGAAGTTGGCTCAGACTCGCTCTGACTTCACAGTCTTTGCATGTGCTGTTCCCTCTGCCTGGAGCATCGGCCCCACCCTCTCTCCCTGGTTAATGTCTGGCCATTCCTTTTCACTTAGTCCAGGAGCCACTTCCTCCAAGGAACCTTCTTTGACACTCTAAGGATGGATTATGTCCCTGCTGTGTTGCCACTGGTCTTGTGCTTCCTCTCAGCATTTCTTGGCACTTTCTAGCCCCCTCCTGTGTGCCTGTGTCCCAGCTGGACTGTGAGACGCCACTGGCAGGTTGTGTCCCGCACATCACATTGACCCGGCCCCCACGCAGCACAGACACAGACTGGATGGATGGAGCCATTGGAGGGGGTTGACATTAGGATACTGAGCTTCCTAGCCACCAGAATGAAAAAGAAAACCATATATTAAGTAGGTGCATTGTGCCTAGGTCATACACGCGCACACACACACGCACACACATGCACCTACACCCACATGCATGCACCTGTTGCTTGAGACAAGAGCATTGCGATCAAGGCATTTCTATATTAGAGGAGTTTCTCCCACGAGGCCTTGTAAGAGGGGTATTGCAGGACATGACAAGGTCCGATCTCAGCGACACGTTGAGTGAAGAGGGCTCTGTAGGAACACTTTTGCAAACGTCATACTCAACTGCCAACCAAGGACATACTTCCATTTTCATGAAAAGTATCCAACTAGGAGTCAAAGCAGTGCTTTATCCAGGAAAGCGTTAGATGGTTGCTGTAAGTTCTTCCTCTTCCTCCTCTGCCTTCATCTTTTTTAACTTTCCATGAAGGTCCAAGCTACAAACAAGCGCGTGTACTCTAAGTGAAGCTCAGTTAATTCTCACACCAGTGCAGACAACTTCCACATGGAGACTGAGATCCTCACCAGCATCTCCAACACCCTCACTCCCCAACCCGCTTTATGTGCCGCCCTCCATGTGACCACCAGTCCGACTGCTAACCGGAGAAATGAGGGGTTTTCTTTCCATGTTTTAAAATCGCACCTAAACAATCAAATGCGCGTCCACGTGTATCTGTTTTCCTTCATTTGGTGAGCCTGTGGCTTTCCTCCACGCGCTTGTGGTTGCGTGGTGCTCGGTCTCTGGACCATGGACACCGGTCCATCGCGGTCCGTGGTGGGTTTGCACCTGCTCTGTTCATTTGCCGGCATCTCTGACTCTTCCCTGTTTTGAACAGTGCTGAAGAAGCCACTCTGAAGGGTCTGACACATGTCTGACACATGTCTTACATTTCCGTTGGGCACATACCTGGTCACAGATCACTAGGTTTTACGCTATTTCCCTTATCGTAGACACACCAAGCCCGTGGCTGAAGCGTTTGTATCACTCACACTCCTGCAGCCACGGCCGGGAGTTCTAGTTTCTCCACATTCTCGTCTCACTTGGCGCTGTCTTTTCCATCCAGCAGTGTGGGTGAGTGTGCGCCAGTCCCCACGTGGTTTCAGTTTTCACATCTTGTTGGCTGTTGGGTTCTTCTCTTCGGCAGAGTAGCAGTGCCAGTCTTCCCTGTCGCATTTCTTACTGATTAGCAGAGATGCTTCATACAGGCTGCGGACACAGCCCCAGGGGCTGGACAGATATGTCCCGGCCGCTTGCCCACTCTGTGCTGACCTGCTCTGCTGCAACGTTCGGATGTATTTTCTGAAGCTCTGAGTCGCTTCCAAGCTGCCACAGGGTACGGAAATGCTCACAGGTCTCCAGAACCCCTTGCTGCAGATGAACTGCTTTTTGTTTCATTCTATAATTTACTGAGTCTCAGACACACATTCTCTCCTTCTTTTTTACATCATTGGAATTGGGCTGCAGTCTACACTAAAAATTGGCAGCATTTTCTCTTCTTAAATTCTATAAATGTGCTTCTTATAATAATGACTGCTCAGCTTTGGTGAAAGGCAGCATCCTGAGTCCAAGCAAGATGCATTTGGAAGAAAGAATTCTAATAGGCTCCTCCTCCCCCCAAAAGAAGTTGTATTGATTCCCTGTTTTTATACTTTATACTTTTTTTTAATACCATTTGTAGATTCTCCAGTCTCATCTTGGAGGGGTTTGACCCAGGAGGCCTTCCTGAGGGAGGGGACCTGTCACCGCTTCCTTAACAAGCCCCGAGGTCCTCCCGATACTTGGTTAGAGTGTGGTCTCAGACCTGAAAGTGTATGAGAATCCCCTGGAGGAAGGGTTAGAACATAAATGGCTGGACCCCCACCTTCAAGATTGCCTGTCAGTAAACTTAGGGGGCCCTGGAGAGCCTGGATTCCTCAGAGGCTCTCAGCCAATGCTGAGCTCATCGGTCTGGGGACCACCCTTTGAAAACTATCAGCTCAGAGAACAGACAGAAGGTGTCCCCTCCCATGCGGATCTGCTTTCTTAGAAGTCAGTTTCTGTTAGCAGCAGGAGCAGGCGCCCTTCAGATCCGTGCACCCTGGAGTCACCCAGCGCCTGTCCCCAGAGCAGGGTGCATGGACAGAAATGCTGCTGCACCGTCTTAGGGACCATCATGACGCTCCATTTCACTGGGCTTGTTAAAAAGACAGCATTATTGCAAAATGATTTAAGTGCTTCATTTGAGAAGAAGCAGAAGAGGAGACGAGGAGAGGCTGGCGGCTATAAATATTCTTCAAGCGTGCAAACTCTGCTTGATGCAAAGTGGGTTGTTTTTTATTTTCACAAGAAAGCAGACCCTGGAAGGCTGTAGAGGCACCCAGGGATACAGGAGGGGGCTGCTTCCTTCCCTCTCTGGAAGATAGGCCGGGTTTTCCCCAAGCCCTGGTTGCCAGTGAAAGGCTGCAGCCTCGTTCTCCGGATCTCCAGCCTCATTAACCTGGGCCGTTTGACTTTCCAGGAAAGGACCGATGACGGAGTCCACCCAGGGGCAGCAGGGACTGGTGATTTAGGTCAGAAAGTCCACTGCCTAGTGCGGAGGGAGTTTGGTCCTGTAGTTCCCGTGTGTGGCTCACGGCCTTATCTTGGGGTCGGGGGCTTGTAGGGGGTCAGGCCATCACACGGTCTCCTGATTCCTGGCTCTGCGCTCCGTTGCAGCACCATCCCTCTGTGAGGCCCACTTCTAAGGTCCTCAAAGATGGCTACCAAAGCTTGTGAAAGCCCACAGTGTCCCTTGTCCCTGGCAGGGCCCCACGACCAGCAGAGATGTCTCAGCCTCATGTGTCTCCCAGAGGCGAGAGCCCCTCTTAGCTCCTAGCTGGTGACTGAAGACCCCTCCCGAGTCCTCGCTTTACTCCTGCATTTGGGAGCTCCGCCACACGTGTCAAGCTCCCAGGCAGCTGAGTGAGTGATGGACTCAGGGGCCAGGCCACTGTGTTCAAGCAGCTCTGCCAACAGCTGGCTGGGGGACCCAGGACAGTGTCTGCCTCCGGTGCCTCAGTTTCCTCATCCAGATGCAGTCTCTGGGGCGATGAGAACCCGCCTCTCGGCGCTACCATGAGGGTTCGGTGGTTGACCCATGCAGGACACACAGAAGCACTGCCTAGGACCAGGAGCAGCCACGGGGCCAGCCGGGGAGGGAATCACAGTGCGGAGTCTGAACTGAAACAGCATCGTATCCTTTGGGAAGCCCAGAGCCCACCACTAAGCTGCAGATTTGTTCTGAATGTCCCCTTGGGGCAGAGGCCGCTCTGGGGCAGGTGCCGGCGGACTGATGCTTCGGCTTAATCTCCTGGACAAACAGGCAGCACACCAGCCAGTGGCTCTGCGGTCGGGCCAGCCCTTCACCTATTGATTATTTTTCCTCCCTGTCCCCGCAATTTTCCTTTTCATTTTTCTTCTAGTTACTCAGGATGAGGAGGGGCTTTCTCTTGTGCTGGGTCCCTTCGACATGGCCCCAGACAGGGTGTTGGGGGCCAGGTCTTGCCCAGCCTTTGATCTGTGTCTGGCTGTTTCCTATCCCCGTGCCTCCTGCTCGAGTGAATGAGTCTCTCGTTGACCCTAGGGACCTGGGGGTGGGCCAGGCACCAGGTGGGGCTGGAGGTTAGAGGACAGGGCCATTGTTAGGAGCCAGGCTGCCAGGCTAGTCTCGCCTGCGGCTGATCAGCTAGGACCCTCTCCCCAGCACACGGTGGACTAGTTCTCAGATGAGCATGTGCAGTTCCTGGATCGTTTTGGTTCCCCTGAAAAGAACAGGTCAGCAGAAGGTGCTGCTTGCTCTCCAGGTAAAGGACTGGGGCCTTGAGTCTTTGCATTTAAGAGCCAAAAGCAGGGTTGGTCCGCGACACGTGGGTGAGCTTTTCTGCAGGCCCTGGGTTGACAGCGAGGCCTTGAGGGCGCGTCCTGGTGCACACTCTTCCTCACGTGTGAAGGGTAAGGAGCATTGGCGGCGCGAGGGACACCACGTGTGTTTCGAATTTAACATCCACTGTCCCCCAGACTGCAGGAGACACCGGAGACAGGATGTGGTCGTTCTCTCCAACCCTCTGCAGCATGCACAGCGAATTTTCTCATTCCTGTCCCCTTCTCCCTGGAGACCCTGGCATCATGGTTTCTAAGTAGAAAGAGGGTGTCTGATCATTTGGCCAAGTGGTGGGTCCAGGGAGATTTTCTGAATACTTTCTAGTTAATTGGGCCTTGAGTGACCTGCAGGGTCCGCTCCAGGTTTGTGACCACCCCCACCCCTAAACTGGCTTTCATTGTGCACTCAGCTCTGGGCAGGGTGCCCACCCCACACCTCCATGAACAAAGCCCCCCACCCCGCCACGTGGGAAGGAGAGGGGACTGTGAGGACAGGGGCATGTCAGGCTCCTTGTTGTTGTAGAAAGTATCTAATTGAAAGGACTAATTGTCCTTTGGGCTCCAGACTTGAGTTGTGTGGAACTCAAACGAATGCATTAAAATTAATTCTGTGCTCCCTTTGCTCAGGCTGATTAGCACTAATGAAATTTCTCACTAATTGGCTAAGGCGGACAGAACAGGGTCCCAGTGTTTGGGATCAATGCTGACCTCAAGGATCGGGGCTGGGGTGAGGCGCCGTCTGGGACGCCCCCAGGTTGCACAGTCCTCTCTGTGTCCACGGCAAACACTGAGTTTCGGCACCAGTCCCCGTGTGTGCACACAGCGCATCTAACCCGGCTGGACCAGTGGGAGGCCCAGGCTAGAGAGAGAGCCCAGCAACTCCAGTGGCAGTAATTCTGAACTTTGAATTTAAGAATCCCTTTGCAGTGTGCTGGAATTCAGACCCCTGGGGTCCACACGGAGAGCACGGTCTGGGGCATCTGAGGATCCTGGAATTTGCATTTTAACAACCATCCCTGGTCACCACAAGGCAAGTGCTTCCCCAGAACGTTTTATAGACAACAGTGAAAAGAACAGCAAAAGAGGTGCATCCTGGTGGAGTAGTGGTTTGGCCTGCTGCCCCCTGCCGGTGCTGTCCACCTGCATCCCACGGACCCGGGTTTGTGCTCTGGAGCCAGGGATGGGGGAACACCCAAAGGGAAGAACTAAATAAAAAATAAAGTGCTTCTTCCTCTTGCTCTTCCTGCCGGCCTCTGCTCACCTTCATTCCTGCCTGCACCGTCCCTTAAGAAAACAAAAAAAGGGAGCTGAGACTAGAGGGTGACCTGGTAGGAGTGAGGCAGGTCTCTTCCCCAGAGAGCAACTGGGAAGCACTGAGTGTGTAGATGCAAGTGGTGCCACAGGGGGTGTGGCGCCGATCACTGCCACCGAGGGCCGAAAATGTCAGGGGTAGTGCTGCTTCGTGGACTGGGATTTGGTCTGCGTGGGAGCGGGCGGAGCCTCAGGAAAAGCTGGATTTCCTGGGTCCTGGAGAGCTGCTTGAAGAGCAGAGCGCCTGCCCAGCGGGGCTGGGACGCAGAGCTCGGGGAGAGGGTCTTGGCGCAGGGTAGAAAGAGGACCAGCACCGCAGTGGTCTGAATAGGAGCCCCTGTGGGGAAATGACATGGGAGGCCGCCATGACCAGAAGGCAGCTAGGGGATTCCCACGTCCACCCCGCCCGCCACGTAGACTGGACTGGAGCCCACCCACCGGAAATCCCAGCCCCAGGACTAAAGAAAGAAGAGAGTCTTCCAGAAGGGAGGCGCTGTCAAGGCCACCCACTAGCGCCACCTTTTGCTGTTCATTGCACTATTGTCTATAAAGTGTTCTGGGGAAGCACTCGCCTTGCGATGACCAGGGATGGTTGTTAAAACGCAAATTCCAGGATCCTCAGATCCCCCAGACCACGATCTCTGTGGGAGGTTTGCAAAATATGAAAAGTGGGGAGGAGGAGAGGAGAATAGAAATGTGGACGGTTAGAACGAGTGCAAGACTAATGCTTTCAAATACGGATAGGAAATAAACAGAACTGTTAACGCTAGCCTCAGGGTAACTGCAACACACATCTCCAGGGGAAAAATAAAGCAGAAAACAAAAAGGGAAGCCAGTCTAAACATCACTATACCCAACCCACCTAAAAAGAGGAGGAGACGAACAATGGCACTGTCTGTAACAACACCTAGAAGGCAAATTATAAACTGGCAGTGGTCACCTATCAATAATCACCCTAAACCTTAATGGATTTAACTCACCAATCAAATGACACAGAGGGGCTGAATGGATTAACAATCACAACCCAACCTTCTGCTGCATTCAGGAAACGCACCATCTTTCCTAAGATAAACATAGACTCCAAGTAAGTGGTTGGAATATAATCCTACAGTTGAATTGCAACCGAAAAAAGAACAAAAAAAGCAAGAGCAGCCATAACTATATTGGATAAAACAGACTTCCAATTCAAAAGCATAACAAAAAATAGAGATGGACATTATGTAATGATTAGGGGTCTATCCAGCAAGAAGACAAAATGCTTATACTATCTATGCGCCAAATGAAGGAGCATCAAAATATGTTAAGGAGGTATTAGAACTGACAGAGACCGAGAGCAACACAATCAGAGTGGGGACTTCAACACCCCACTTACAACAATGGACAGAACAACCAGGCAGAAAATTAACAGGGAAACAGCAGCTTTAAGAAACCATTTGGAACAGTTAGATCTAACAGACATATACTGAACACTGCATCCAACAACTACAGACTTCCATTTTTTTCTCAAGTGCACATGGAACCTTCTCAAGGATAGATCATATGTTGGTACACAAAACATGTCTCAACAAATTTGCAAAGATTGGAAATCATACCAAGCATCTTCTCTGGCCACAGTGGTTTAGAACTAGAAATCAACCACAGAAAGAAAGCTGGAAGACCCAGATTAGTTGGAGACTAAACATTCTGCTTCTGAATGACTCCGGTAAAGGAGAAAATCATAGAGGAACTTAAAAATGCTTGGAGACAAATTAGAATGAAGACATGAGTTTCCAGAACCTGTGGGATGCAACAAAAGCAGTACTAAGAAGGAAGTTGATTGCAACCCTGGCCTATATCAAGAAACAAGGAAAATTGAAAATAAACAATCTAACCCTACATTTAAAGCAATTAGAGAAAGAAGAGCAATTAAAACCAAACATCAGTAGAAGAAAAAAATAATAAAATATTTGAGCAGAACTGAATGAAATAGAAGACATAAAGACAATCCAGAGAATCAGTAAAACCAAAAGTTGGTTCTTTGAAAAAAATAAGCAAAATTGACAAATCATTGACTAGACTCACAAAGAAAAAAAGAGAAGACTCTCAAAACTAGAATCAGAAATGAAACACAGATACCCCAGATATACAAGATATCTTAAGAGAGTTCTGTGAACAGCTGTATGCCAATAAAATGGATAACCTGAGGACATGGACAGATTTTTAGAAAAATGTAGTCTACCAAGACTGAACCTGGAAGAATTAGAAAACCTGAACAGAACAATCACAAATAAGGAAATTAAAGAGGTAATCAAAAGTTCTCCTAAAAATAAAAGCCCAGGACCAGATGGCTTTTCTTGTGAGTTTTACCAGAACTTCAGAGAAGAATTTATACCAATCTTCACAAACTCCTCCAATATATAGAAGAACAGGGACCATGTCCACACACTGCCTATGAGGCTAACATCACACTGCTACCAAAAGCTGAGAAAGACGTCACCAAAAAACAAAATTACAGACCAATATCTCTAATGAACATAGGTGCAAACATTCTCAAGGAAATATTAGCAAACTGAATTCAATAATGCATCAAAAAGATTGTCCATCATGACCAAGGGCTTTATCCCAGGATTGTAAGGATGGTTCAACTATGTAAATCTGTTAAGCTCATGCACCATATCAGCAAGAGCAATGAGAAAACCCATATGATCATGTCAGTAGCTGCAGAGAAATCTTTTGACAAGATCCAATGCCCATTTATGTTTAAAAAAAAACAACAACCCTTCATAACATGGGGACAGAAAGTACATACCTCATAAAGGCCATATACGATAAATCCACAGTCCATGGCGAAAAATTAAAGGCATTTCCTCTATAAGGTCAGGAAGAAGGAAAGGTTGTCCATTCTCACCATTGCTATTTAACATTGTACTGGAGGGCTTTGGCAGAGATATTAAACAAAAAAAGGAAATAAAAGGAATCCAAATTGGCAAGGGGGAAGTAAAATTATATTTTCAGATGACATGATTATGATTATATAGATATATTGGAAACCCCCCCAAAAAAAACCTCTCAAACTACTAGAACTAATCAAAGACTACAATAAAGTGTCAGGCTACAAAATCAATACACACAAATTCATTACATTTTTATCCATAAACAACACGCTAGAAGAAAACAAAATCAAGAGAGCCATACCCTTTAAAGCAGAAGTAAAAAATCAAATATCTTGGAATATAATTAACAAAGGTGGTTAAAAAACCATGTTCAAGGAAAAATGTAAGCCCTCTTTAAAAGAGATAGAGGAGGATTCAAAGAGATGCAAAGATATCCCCTGCTCATGGCATTGTGAAAATGGTCATCTTATCTAAAGCAATATATGGATTTAATGGAATCCCCATTAAAATACCACTGCTTTATTTCAAGGAAGTAGAACAACAACAACAAAAAATCTTAAAATTTTCGTAGAACAGTAAGACACCCTGAAAACCCAGAGCAATTATGAGAAAAGAATGAATCTGGAGGGATTGCACTCCCACTGAGGTACAGTATGGTGCTGGAGTAATAGCAGAGGTACTGATCAGTGGAATAAAACTGGATCACCAGAAACTGACCCACTCACAGTATATTAATCTGTGACAAAGGAGCCAAAAGCATATGATGGAGAAAGGAAAGTCTCTTCAGTAAGTGGTGTTGGTACAGCTGGACAGCTGTACGCGAAAGAACAAAGCTCGGCCACTCTCTAACACCACTTAGAAAAATTAAATCAAAATATACTAGAGACTTGAATGCAAAACTGGAGGCCATAAAATTCTTAGAAGACAACACAGGAAAGATATTCCATGGTGTCCAGCCTTAGAGAGGTCCTTGCGAACTCAGCTCCAGCATTAGGAGCAAAAGTAAACAAATGGGACTACAGCAAACTAAAGAGCTGCTTCACAGCAAAGGAAAACATCACCAAAAACAGACAGTCTACTAAGTCAGAGAAGACATTTGCATTTTATGTATCTGACAAGGGCTTCTTATACAAAGAACTCAAAGAAATCAATAACAGAAAACAGGCATTAGTCAAAAAATGGGAGGAGGAATTGGAGACACTTTTCTGAAGAGGATAATACGATGGCCAACAGGCACGTGAAATTATGCTCCTACTCGCTGGCCATCGGGGAAATGCAAACCAAAACAACAGTGAGATATTATCACCTTACACCTGAGAGCCTGGCTATTATCCAAAAGTCTGGAAATGACAAATGTTGGAGAGGATGTGGAGAAAAGGGGACACTTCTGCACTGTTGGTGGGAGTCAAAGTTGGTGCCACCCCTCTGGAAAACAGCTGGAGATGCCTCAAAAAGTTGAAGATGGGAGTTCCATACGACCCCGCCATCCCACTTCTGGGCATCTACCCAAAAGGCACAAAAACACTAATTCGCAGAGATGTATGTGTCCCCATGTTCACTGCAGCCCTATTCACAATAACTAAGACCTGGAAACTAGCGAAGTGCCCAACGTCAGATGGATGGATGAAGAAGATGTGGTGCATATACACAAGGGAACACTACACAGCCCTGAGAAGAGGTGAAAGCCTGTCATTGGACTCAACGTGGATGGATCTAGAGGGGATGATGTTGAGTGAAATAAGTCAGAAGAAGAAAGACTAGACGACCTCACTCATAGGTAGATTTGAACAGACAACACAAAGGAACAGATGAAACAAAACCAACCCTTGGACACTTGCAACAGAACTGAGGTCATGAATAGGGAACGAGACGGGGATGGTCCAGTGGTGACGGAGCCCACTGAACAATGGTGAAGGACACTTGGTGATGTGGTGGAGGACAGGGTGTGTGGACATATATCTGAGGAACGGGGAAACTACACATCTGGGTTTATTTTAATTTGTAAAACAAAGTTCTAATAATAAAATACTAAAAAGTTAAAGAAAGAAAGGGATCCCCATAGCAGAGATGATCAGTGTGTCCTGCGAGAGCCCTCCTGCTGACTGGTGGTCATGACTTAGATCTGAGTATCTGATTTCGAGCTGATCCACCCAATCTTTGTGCCTTTAAAACACTCCCTCAGGCCTCCTTCCCCTCATTTCTTTTTAAATCTGCCTTTTGAGGTGAGCAGTGACTGGTGGTCAGTAAGTCAGAGAGCGAGTGGCCCGGAGGAGGAAAGGCGTAGGAGCATCGAATGTACATCGCAGAGTCAGTTTTTGTAGCTCTGCTATTTGACGGTTTCAAAAGATTTATTTTGTTTTGCGCTTTTCTGCTTACAAAGTGCTTTAAAAAAATCAATGGTACGGAAATAAGGAATGTGGGACCCAGGTGCACCCACCCTGCTGGGGAAAAAATTCCCTGCAAACAGGAGCACATTTTTCTGTGTAAGCACAAGCGACGAAAACTTGCCAGACATTCCGTCCTGTAACTGCATCCCTCCCCCGTGCCCCCTTAGCGATGTATCGGGGGAATTTTTGTCACGTCATAACATAGAGTCGCCTTTTCCTTCTTCACGGGGCAGCTGAATGATTTCTGAGACAGCCTTGAGCAGGCGGTCTCGATGGAGATTAGCGGGAAAGGTTCCAGCTGGGCCACTTGACTTCTGCGTGACGCACCCCACAGCCGCCCCTCGGTTCCGAACAGGCACTGATGGGAGAGCGAGGTGTCCCCATGTCTCCGTCCTCTAGGACACAGACCTGGATTTCGGGAGCAGTGGGCAGCATCTAGTTCAATGCATTTTGTTGACCGGAGCCCCGGAGGGAAGACCCTGACCCAAGGTCACACCGTGTGTTGCTGCCGTGTCTAGACTCGTGCCTCCCTCTTTTGCTTCTGCTTTCCACCCCGGCTTCTGACACACAGCTTCCCCTGAGGCGGGAACCTCTGCTCTGCAACCGCGTTTCTCAGCTTTGTGGTCCCAAGCGGCCCACTCACATGTTTCTCTTCCCCCGCTTTTTTCCTGTTGACTTATCCTTTGACCCAGAATGCTGCATCTGGGGACAATCATGTCACAGAAGCCCTGATCCATTTAGTATCTGTAGCTGGTCTGTTAATTTGAAAAATAGCACAAGAGGAAATTCATTAAAAAATGAGCATTTTTATTGATGTGAAACGTGTCCATCTTAACTCACTTTATTTCTAAGTTACAATCAAAGCCCTTTGAGTAGGAACAACTGACTCAAGTCCTGCTTAAAAACTTTCTTGATTCAAGACTCAAAGGTACCACCATATAATCTCTCAGGTGGAACCAGGACAAAGTAATTTGAATGCAGACATCTAATTTTCCTCCCAGTTTTTTAAAATGGTTTTTATACCCACCTATTTTCAAAAATAATTCACCCTTTCCAAAGCGCTCAGCCTCATTTTCATGGGAATTCTTTAGTCATACTTTATAGGTTTTTGTGATAGCTAACGGAGTAAGTAATTGTGGCGGCGATTTCTTGGCCCTTCCAACGTGCTGGGATCCTGTGACTGTGTCTTACTGTGAAAGCCTGTTGGTCCGTCCGGCGAAATGGCTCCCCCTAAAGGATGGTTAAGCAGAGCTCCTACTAGACTAGTTATTTTATTGAACACTTACTCTGTGCCAGGCACTGAGCTCATCTTTATGGGCTTTTCTCAATGCTCGAAATAATGCTCCATGGAATTCCCTGGCCCCTGAAGGGCGGAGGGGGCTGAAAATCAGATAGGCACCTTGCCTGGTTTAAAGTCGTAAGCGTTGGGCCAGGCATTCTAACACAGCAAGACCAACACCATCCTGAAGTCGTCCACACGTGTCACCCTCTCATTACACCAGGGGTAGCTGGCGATGGGAGCTGCTGCTTTGTCTGGGGGTGGTCCCGCGGACTGTGTCTGCGGGAAGAAGCGCTGGCGACCCCACTGAGTGACCTCCTTTTACCCCTTCCTGTCCCAGATTGCTGATTTGACCACAGAACTCGTGGATGAGCGTTTCAAAGGGGAGGTGGCCTGCCAGGTGCTGGAGAGTGAGCGGGCAGAGCGGCTGCGGGCCTTCCGGGAGGTGCAGGAGGTGAAGGTGAGGGGGCAGGGTTGGGGCCGTGGCCACACAGGGTGGCAGGGGGTGGTGGTGTCTACCCCTCCACGGCTTTTGGGACCGGTAAGTCTAAGCAGGATGCACAAGCTTACCGACTCCCGGGGGAGGACATCTGCACTTCAGGTGTGACTTGGGGCGGCCCCGTGGGAAGGCTGAACAGAAGCTGGGCAGCCCCCGCGGTGGGGGACCCGAGTGGGGCCAGTGCAGGGGTGGCCAGTGCTGGTCTGGGAGATGCCAGGGGTGAGAGGACCAGCCTGGCCTTGTCTCCAGCTCCTGTTTGGACCTGGCGTCCTTTCTTCCAGAGCAAGTATGAACAAGTCCAGAAGAGCTTGGGGGATGTGACGAAGCACTTAGAAGAAGCGCAGCAGAAAATTCAGTCGAATGACTTGGAAAGGAGTCGCACTGCCGGAGGTGAGCAGACGGGGCCCACGGGGGAAGCTGGGTTTTGACTTCTCTGCCCACCCGTCCACGTGGCACTCGGGCTGCACGGGAGACATCGCGGGCCGCGCCTCTGGCAGTGCCGTTGGGACAGCTCTTATCCTCAGAGCTCACGGGCCAGTGGAGCAGGCAGGTGTGAAGCCACTAACTGCACAGCATCTCACGTCGTGAGTGACGGCTGTGGCACACGCCAGGCAGTATCACTGCAAAGGGCGGCACAACCACGGCTCTCCAGACGAGGATTTTGTATCTCTGTGCAAATCTGGAACATCAGTGCGGTGGGAACAGTTCAGTGGTTAAAAGTGAAACCTGCAAGTCGCGTTTCTGGCTTTGGATCTAGACTCCATCTCGTACTGGATACGTGGTTCGGGGCAAGGAAATGACCTGGGTTTTTGTGCCTCTGTCAGATGTCGTCGATGGTCAGTAGAAAGTGTTCAGCCCTGCACACAGCACAGAGTCGCTGGGCTGCTTGGTGCTTAGCCGTCGGTACTTACACCTGGAATGGTGGGACGTGACCTATGCTCAGCACAAGGAGTCTCACGGTCTCCATTCGAAAGTGGTGTCCAGCCCTCAGTAGCTATGAGTGAAGGCAGAGAGGGCAAGAGGTCCCCAGACTGGCCGCTGATGGATGTGGCCAGAAGCTCCCCTCTGACGCTGTTGCCTGGAGACACACCTCTCATGGTTGGATGGGCATGGTGACATCTTTGTCAGCTCCTCTCCACGGTCCATGTGTGTCGGGTAAAAAGGATGCCCAGTGTGTTATAAAACATTGGCATTATTCCTTCAGCGCCTCCAGAGAGCGAATGCCCTAGAAATGTCAGAGCCACTCAGACGAACGGAGGTCAGGAGGCCATGGAGAAGCAGCAAGACACGTTTGCTTTCTGCTCACTCATGCCCTCCTCTCATCCGCTGCCCCTGGGCGGCCAGGTACCTGGAAGTCAATATGGAGGAGTCTGAGATTCTCTGACATGCAAGGCCCAAGAAGAAGGGTCCATGCAGAGAGTGGGAAACACATTTGCACAGAACCAGCAGTGTGGGGCAGTGCAGTTTCCCCAAAAAGTGTATCAGCTCCAGGTTCGGCCTGAGCATGGCTCCTACCTGCATGATTCTTCCCCGTCTGGTTTCCTGGAAAGATGTGGAGCTGAATGAGCGGGGGGTGGGCTGGCCCAGAGCATGTGAGTCCCAGCGTTACGGCGGCTCTCCGCTCTAGACCCACAACTACTTTGCTTTTCATTATGCAAATAGTAGCTACTCATTAAGAAAAATTTCTAGCATATAGGAACACTGAAAGTAGCAGTAAAACATGGTGATCACAAGACGGTAATCCCACCACACCCTCCTCTCGGGACCGACCTGTTGTCCACATCAGTAAGCGTGCCTGCGTGGCCCTCTTCAGTGAAGTTTTTCAGCGGCGCCTTTGGTGGCACGCGCCCAGCACAACATGGACATGGCCGGGGTCACAGCAGACTTTCAGTTGAGCCCTGCTCTCAGGCAGTGTGACAGAAGTTAGGAGATCAAAGAAACCTAGGAAAAAGTGACTGGACAGTGAGGACTGATCGGATGTGCTGACTGAGAGTACGGTCTGCTGGCAGGGAGACTGGAGGTGGGGTCAGCCGTGGAGAAGGCAAGCAGTTTCCTCAGTCCCTCAGACCACTCCCTGTGCAGGCGTACAGCACCGAGCGCAGCATCTGTGTCCCTCTCTGTCCACCTGCTCAAACATCCCTCTGTCCACTGATCCAGTGGACACTCTGGAGCATGTGCGATATGCTGGACTCTCTAGCAAGCCCTGAGGGTCCACGCTGAACAAAAGTTTTCTGTCCTTATGAGTGAGTCCTTCTCTGAATTCCCGTAAGCTTCCCTTGTGAGAACCCTAAACATGGTGTCTGGTATGGAATAGTGTGGGCAATGAATGTTTGAACGGGTCTATGGAAAGTAGATGGAGAATGGATGGATGGATGATGGAGGAATGGTGGGCTGGAGGGAGGGATGGAGGGAGGGATGATGGGTGGATGGAGGGATGGAGAATGGATGGATGGAGAATGGAGGAATGGTGGGCTGGAGGGAGGGATGGAGGGAGGGATGATGGGTGGATGGAGGGATGGAGAATGGATGGATGGAGAATGGAGGAATGGTGGGCTGGAGGGAGGGATGGAGGGAGGGATGATGGGTGGATGGAGGGAGGGATGTTGGGTGGATGGAGAATGGAGGAATGGTGGGCTGGAGGGAGGGATGATGGGTGGATGGAGGGATGGAGAATGGATGGATGGAGAATGGAAGAATGGTGGGCTGGAGGGAGGAATGATGGGTGGATGGAGGGATGGAGAATGGATGGGTGGCGAATGAAGGGGTGGCAGGATGGAGGTATGGAGAAATGGACGCAGAGATGGATGAAGTAGCTAGTCTCTGTCTGAAGCTCTTCGTTCATGGAATGTTGTCCATTCCCCTAAGGGGTATTCCTCTTTGATTGCAACATTTGAAAGACTGCATAAGCTAGTATAGCCCATTCTAGCAGCCAGTTTTCATCACACTGCCAAATGACTCAGGATTTTGGCCAATGCAAAGGCTTGTCTCACAGATACATCCCATGATCTGCGTGTCTCTGCCGTGCAGCAGAGTCCTTACGGAGCTTCGGTTTGTTAATTCAACTAATATTCACACACTCCGCCACCTCATCTGGTCAGGCGGAAGGCGCTTGTCACTTGGCGAACTTGCATCAGCCTGTATGGGCCTCTCCTGTGGCTTCGGGGAACTTGCCGAGAGGGTGTCGGGGCGCCATGAAAGACCAGAAGAGCTCCCTGCCGTCGGACACTGGGCAGGCACTTGGCAACAGAAAGATGCGCACTGAGAAGGCAGGGGAACGGCATGTAAAGCAACCGAGCTGAGAACATGAGCGGTCAGGACGTTTACACACTGGAGGCGGTCAGCCAGGCTGTCTGGAGGAAGATGGTTTTAGTTTAGCTTAGTTCTTAAACTTGAACTTTAGAGCAGGATTTCTTGACCCAAAGTTCCCGGTCTATATACATCATGAAACAGTGTGCAAAGAGCTAGGAAAGTAGGAAAGCCCCCCGGTCATCGAGCCCTTCTACCCTGGCCTTTCTGACCTTGTCACACAGAGGACGAATGGCAGATGCGCCTCGACTGTGCTCAGATGGAGAATGAGTTCCTCCGGAAGCGCCTGCAGCAGTTTGAGCAGAGGCTGGACTCGGAGCTGACCTCCAGGAATGAGCTGGAGCAGAAGGTAAGAGAAGCGGTGGGATCGGGGTCCCAGGAGTGTCCATCAGCGGATAGGTCTCACCGCCACTCAGTGTTGGCGGAAGCTGGGTGGGAGGAGGAGGGGCCCGTCGGCTTGTGGTCCCCACCCCATGGTGCCAGCACCGCAGAGCTCCTCTGCATGAGGGGCTTCTGCACTGGAAATAACTCTCCAGCATAAAGAACGTGAACCTGAACTCAGGACCTCTAAGTCCCAGATCCACTTCTTTGTCCTGGTGGAGATGACCTTTGGGGGCACACATACCTCATTTACAAAATGATCGCGCTGAAAATTTCTTGTCTCCAAATGTGTTCTTAAAATAGCCCAACGGTATCCATTCCTGTCGCCTCTGATCTGCCACCTCTGCCTCTCCCGCAGCCTAGAGCAGCAGCCCCCACTGGTCTCCTTGTCCCCAGCCTCCCCTCAGCCTCCTGCCACACGGCAGCCCCAGGGCCGTCAGCGCCTCCTGTAGACTGTTCTCTTCTTGCAGCTCTGTTGCCGGGTTGTGTCCCGTGCGTTTTGTAAATTTTGATTGTGAGATCACCTTCCACAGGCCCCACCACAGTGCCCCGGTGGGCAGCGTCATGGGACCCTCCTCTATTTGCCTCTGATGCCCAAAGAGAATTGTTTTATGTGTTTAGCTACTTTTTTTTTTTATCATAAGTTGATGCTATTTTTAATTTTTTAACACATCCTATTGATTTGGACGGGTTTTATTTTTTTTTTATAGAGTTGCAGATGCATTCCTCTAGAAAAGCTCAGTGGCACTTTTTCTGCAGCAGGCCCTAAGCAGAGGCTAAATTCTGTTTCAGAGGTTTGCAGTACATGCATTTTGAGCTGTGAACCCACATGCGGCACCAACCTGGGGGTTTGATTTCATATGGGAGCACTTTCTCCGTCACTCAGATCTGGGTGGCAGCAAGCTTTCCTGCCAGCTCGCGGGCCAGTGGGTTAAGCTTTTCTTGCCCCCTCTCGCTGAGATGCCGGGGTTCAGGGTGTTGGCTTTGTGTTAGAGTCTTTATGTCAACTTCCCTTCACCCGGAAGCCCATGGCCTTGTCTCTCATCTGTCGGACTGTCAGCCCCAACCTCTATCCACAGAGATTTGTCTGATCCATCAGCGGCTCTTCCTCTCCCCATCTGGCAGCCGCGGTGCCAACATCTACCATTGATGCTCTCGTTTGGTGTTCTCTGTATTCCTGGTGTCCCCATGTTTTTTCCCTGTCTTTAAAGTGCAGTAGACACAGCGAATAAAACGTCCTCTTCCTGAGTATTTTTGGTCTGTTTTGCTTGTGTTTTTGGAGAGGTGTCTTGTAAAGTCTGGGTGCACTTTCAGATTGAGTCTGTTTTCTCGCAGTGGAGCTCGGAGAGTTGTTCGCGTCTTTGGGGTAGCAGTCTTTTATCAGCTTCGTCTTGTGCAAACCTTTTCTCCCTATCTGTGGTTTGTTGTCTCATCCTCCTGACGGTGTCTTTTGTAGAGAACTTTTTCATGTGAATGGAATACAGCACACGCTCATGCGCATGCCTTGGATGCCATCTGTAAAAAGGCATTACCAAGGCCACATCGGCTGGGTTTCCTCCTCTGTGACCTTCCAGCAGCTTCACAATTTTGCAACTTATGTGGAGGTCGGGAACCCTTTGGAGTTTATCCTTGCCAAGTATAGTATGTGAGTGAACAGTTCCAGCACCATTTGTTGGAGAGACGATCTGTTCTCCAGCTTAAAGCCTTTGCCCCTCTGTCAACTGACTGCATTTCTGCACGAGTATCTATAAGCTCTCAGTCCTGTTCCATTCAACTGTTTTTCCCTTCCCTTCAGTGTCTTATTCCTTTTTAGAAATTAAATTTTAAAGGGACATTGCCTCACAGTGTTATAGGAGTTTAAGTTCTGTATCGCTGTAAATCAGCATTTGCATCTACAGCATTGAGTTTGCCTTGACCAGTCCAGTTCCTCCCTCACCATCTAACCGTCTTTTACTCCTCCCCTTCCCTTCTTATGGCCACCAATTTTTATAGCGATGTTATAGACTGAAAGTCTGTTTTGTTTGACTTAGTTCATTTGTTTGCTTGGTTTCTCTGTGTACCATGCGAGTGAAATCACGTGATGTCTTTCTTTCTCCTTCTGACTTAGCACACTAGTTATTATTCCCACTAGGTCCATTCATATTGCTGCAAATGGCAACATTTCATCCTTTTTGCTGGCTGAGTAGTATTCCGGTGTGTAATAGGCCACATCTCCTTTACCCATTCGCCATCGATGGCACATCGGTTGTTTCCAGCTCTTGGTTACTGTAGTAACACTGCAATAAACATGGCGCAGACATCTCTTTCAATTAGTGTTGTTGTGTTTTTAGGACAAATGCCCAGAAGTAAGATAACTGGATCGTATGGGATTTCCATTGTCAATTTGTTTGCGGAATCTCCATACTGTTTTCCATACAGTTGCACCAATTTGCTCCCCCACCAACAGTGTAAAATGTATGTCCCCCTTTCTCTGCATCACCAAGTGCTGTGTTCTTTTTCA
The DNA here is from genome assembly GCA_004363575.1 of Solenodon paradoxus. Taxonomy (NCBI): domain Eukaryota; kingdom Metazoa; phylum Chordata; class Mammalia; order Eulipotyphla; family Solenodontidae; genus Solenodon; species Solenodon paradoxus. The sequence goes on from RJWH01005946.1 coordinate 52,233, forward strand.
CCTCTAGGAGACTTCATGTGCGCTTTCCTCTTCCTAGAACTCTTTTTCTCCCCTACTTAGATATTTCCCACTATCCTTCAGGTCTCAGCTTAAGTGCCTATTCCTTCCAGAAAGTCTTCCCTGACACAGATTGTGTCCCCTGATTTGTTTCCCTCAAAATACTCCTCAGGATTCTGCATTGTAATTATCTGACCACTTCGTGGTGTCTCCCCTTGGAGGTAAGTTACCCTGGGAGTTGAGGTTGTCTGTGCCTGTGCTGATATCGTCCTCACCTCCTCATTATGAGAGAGAGGCATCAGGTGGTCACCTAGCCGAGGCGGGTCAGGGTGAGGTCACGTGGGCCTTTGTCAACCAGGGACGTGAGCCCCAGGAGCCTGTGTGGTGGTGATGCGTTAAGTGGTTGCCTCCCAGACAGACAGCAGACTGTGCTCCTCAAGAGCCATCCTGAGTTTTAGATAAACACAGAAGGACAACTGCAGGGAAACAGCCCTGTTTTCTACTAACAAGTTGTAAAGTTGGGTCAGTTTCCCCAAGGAAGGGGGATATTCATGCTACATTAAAAAGTAATAAAGCTGCAACCTTTTCTGAGCAGCAGAATATAAGAAAACATCCCATTTGCCTTCAAATACTGAATTCAGAATTACAGGCTTCATTAACTCAGTGTTTTGCTTATTTAATGCAATTCTTTAATGAGGCTGTTTTTTCAAAGCAACTGTGCTGCGTTACCCTCTCTCACAGATCTAAACTAGGACAAGTGGGAGGGTGTTCCTGGAAGAAGGTGCAAGAAGCTTTGCTTTTCTGTTTACGACCTTATGCATTCTCCCGTAACACAGCTCGTGCCTTCTATTGCTCTAACCTTTAGAGCCTGTCACTTGGGTTTCCTGGTCTGATGTTCTAGGTGGGCCATTTTGGCTGCTCCCTGGCTAATCCTCAAATGGGCAGATTTTGCCAGCTGATGGGATATTAATCATATGGTACTCAGGAGGCTGTCAAGTTGAGTTGGGGCTTCTAAAGAATCCGTGGGCGTGTTGGCAAATGGATTATTGAGAAAAAGTAAAACCAGCCCCAGGAGATGGATGGAGTTACCCCCTTTATCCCAGGGCACACTGAGGCTCAGAGAAGTAGCTTCTTCATGGTGAAACAGGTAAAAGTTGGTCAAAATGGGGTCTCTCCAGCTCCAGTGCCCAGTCTCTCTCCATTACGTTCCCTTTAGAAAAGGTAGCTGCTTGGAATGAAGAGTAGAAAGACGACTCAGCCAACAGAACAGGAGAATTCATTCTGTTGCTCCCACAGCTGGGAGAGCTGCAGAGTGCTTACGAGGGCGCCAAGAAGATGGTGCACCAACTGAGGCGGAAGTGCCGCCATCTTACCTGCGAACTGGAGGACGCCTGCCTGCTGCTGGAGAACCATCAAAGCCGAAACCACGAGCTGGAGAAGAAGCAGAAGAGGTGAGTCACATGCTGCACACGTGCCTGGGTGCCAGGGTGGGCTGCACTGGTGCTGGGGCCCCTGGGGTCCCTCCCTAAGCTGCTCACTTTCAACAGGCCTCCTCATCCAGGCAGACTAATACCCCTTTTCAGTCCTAAATTTCTTCTCTCTCCCGTCTCACCTTATTCTGGAAGCATCTCCCCAGAACCCAGCAAGTTTTGATTCTTTCTTGTTCTGCCAATCGGTGGTGCACCTCCAGGGAAGATGGTTGGCCTCTCCGGGTCCTCTCATCCCCTTTTATCAGTGTTTGTTATGGACGATGACGACAGCTCTGCGTAGTGACTTGGAGCTCAAGAGTAGATGTCAAATCCCCAGGTTCAAGGCCTAGTTATGCTTCTTGGCAGTTTTGTGGTCTTGGGCAAATCATGAACCCTCTCTGCCTCAGGCTTTTTCTCATTGGGGGTATGAGAACACCCCCTAGATGAGGGCTAAATAATATGGTTAATAAATTCGAAGGCACTAAATGCTGATTCCCATCCCCATTGTTGAAAATGGGGCAAGAGCGTGAGGAAGAGGCAAAAAAAAATGGAGTCACTGTCCTTTTCTGTTAGGGTTGGACTCTGATCACCAGTCATTCTGGCAGGGACTGACCTCGTACAGGAACAAGGCACCCGTCTGGAATCTGCATGCTGGTTCCTGTGCTTGCTTCCGGTCAGGGTGCCGGCATCCTGGCCGATGCTGGAGCCCAGACTGGAAGCCAGGCCATGCTCAGGGGCCTCCTTGTGCAAAACCGTATCACCTGTGATGTCTTCACCCCTGGACCTCTGGCTGTCTGAATTCTTCAGCTGGCTTAGTGAGTGCAGAGGTCATGTTTGAGCCAGACAAGTCCCGGTGGAGACCTCAGAGGAGTGAAATGGAAGAAACACGGCCTCTTTTAGCAGGTCCAGCAGAGGCGGATCCTGGGAGAGTGGCGGTTAGGTGTGCGGCCTCCGGCCACGCATAGCCCATATGCATCCCAAGGACACAGGTTCGTGTCCCAGGGCTTGGAGGAATAACCAAAATGAACAACTAAAGTAAAATAAGTAAAAGTGATACTTTCTGCCAGCTTGCCTTCATGGCTTCATTTCTGCATCTTTCCTTAAAAAAAAAAAAAGAAGGTCCAGGACACAAACGCAGAATACCATTTCTGGGTATGCCAGGGTGTGGTCTTGCTGAGGGGGCCTCTTTCCTAGGAGGCAGCGAGCCCAACTCTACCTCCATGGGAGAGGCATGGATTTTGAACTTCATCTGCATTAAATAGTGTCTCATTTATTCTTGCTGTTTCCTGAGTTGGCTTCTTCATCTGAAATAAAGATCTCTTTGGGGTTGTTAACAGGCTCCCCCAAATGAGAGAGATTTCGTCTCTTCTTATGGACAGCTGTCTCCTTCCCCACCTTCCCACGGGCTCACTGGCTAAGCCTTGACCTGCAGTGGGGCAGTGACTTTGTCAAAGGAATTGACTTCTCTGGGTAGGAGAGTGACGGCTGCTCAGAGAACTAGGAATCAAGGTGGTCTGGTACTAGAGCTCAGACCCTTCTATACTTTCCCTCATCCCCCTGGAAGAATTTCTCATTGCAGGTACTCAAGAACCTCCTTACGATGCTCCCAGGAAAGTCTCCATTTCTTCTTTCTTGCATTTCTTCCTCTTGGGTCTTTCTCATCCCGCGATGTCCTCCAATTTGCTACCATCTCTCTCTCGGCTGAAGTTCATTGCTTCAAACGAGCTGCAAATAGCAACCATTACCTTTCTGGGTGGATTAGCATTTTAGCAGAGAACCATGAGGGTAAGAGGAGTCTCCATCTAACTGTGAAAATTCCGGGAGAATGACTATAGAGAGGCAGGGATCTAGAAGTTGGCAATATTTCCTCATCTCTAAATTTAATTAAGTTGCGATTGCAGCCACTTCGGAGTTTGCTGGGCGGAGGCTGCTGGCGTGATGCTCCCGCGCTGAGAGCCCCCTGGCTCCCTCTTGGCTTCTGAGTTCAGACGACCCAGCGTGGTTCCACATAGCGTTGACTCCTTGTTGTCCTGGTTACTGTGTGGGTCACAAGTTCAGTTCTAAGGGGGATGGAACGGAACTCCCAGCTTGCTTCTCCAGTTTTTCAGTCGGTGTGTTCCGGAGGCGAGGGTCTGTAGGCACAGATCTCTGAAGTCAGGGGCCTGTTCGGTCCAGGATTCCTTTGAAACGTCCATCATTATCTGGCCTCCAGTGGCTTCGCCAGCTGGTCCAGGGCACGGGCAGGTAGGCTGGGCCCTAGTCAGGATCCCAGAGAAGCTGGGCTCCAGTCTACTTCTGCCACTTTGGAATTTGGGGCTGAATCGCTCCAGCTCGCTGACCTTCAGTCTCCTCTTCTGGAACGTGGATGGAGCATGTTTCTCACTGAATTGTTCCAAGGACTGAATGGACCCCATTGCTTTGGGACCACTCATCATCATCATCATCATCATCATCATCATCATCATCATCATCATCGCCACCACAGTCTTTCCATCCAGAGGCGGCCAGCACGGCCGTCACTCACAGCCGATCAGAAAGCAGCCGGCTACTCTGCCTGCAGGACTCCTGTGTGCAGCCAGTGTCCACTTCCCTGCAGTCGGGCTTGAGTGACCGTCTGGTATGAAGGAACCGGGAATAGTCTTGTCTCAGGGGAGACCTTCCCACCAAGGCCCGGGCCCAGGGCACGTGGCCACAGTCGCATCTTACGAGGCTCGGCCGCGCCTCGCCTGTGAGAGGGAGAGAAGCCATCAGCCGCAGGGGTGACGGCAAGTCTGAGACATGCTTCTCACGTGGTGGCCACCATCGTGGAGGGGCAGGTGGCCCCGACGCGATGCATCCTGATTCCCCGGGAGGCCCCTGTGGGACTGTCTCGCCTGTGTGTTTTCTGCCTCAAGACGGTGAAGACAAGGCTGGCTGTGCAGTGAGCAGCATGCATCTCGCGCTCTCATGTGTCTCCACGGCGACGGGCAGAGGCCCGCGGTGCCGTGCAGCGTGTGGGCCGGTGGCCCCTGAGAGTGGGTCAGCGTGTCCCTTCCTTCGCCGCCGGGTGGGCCCTCGATGCCAGCCCAGGGCGGCGGAGACAGAGTTCTTGGCTCAGACTGCAAAGCAGAGAGACTAACCTTTTCTCTCCGTCCACGTTTTTGATACTTGTTCTCTATTTGTGTATAGTTTCAGTTTCGTCTGTATTTTATCACATTTTAGATAAGCATCCAGTGTTTCTGCGAAAACTATATAAACCTGGAAGTTACTTTGTGGTGGTCGAGATTCTTATACATCTACAATTTTACATAAAGTGTGAAAACCATCAACCATCATTCCATGTTCCTTCCCTCCCCCTCTGTCTCACCGTGTGTGTCTCTGTCTGTCTCTCTCTGCACCCCCTCTCTACCCTGCCCCAGGTGCCCCCACCATGCTCCCACAAAATGTCTTTGCTTGGACAGGTTCGACATGCAACTGGCCCAGGCCCTGGGCGAGTCCGTGTTTGAGAAGGGACTTCGCGAGAAAGTGACCCAGGAGAACACCAGCATCCGGTGGGAGCTGGGGCAGCTTCAGCAGCAGTTGAAGGTGAGGGCTGAGGGTACAGAGTGTTCTAGGGTCTTGGCTGCTGGTTCTCAGGAGACCCGGTAAGTGGTGACAGGGAGAGAACTCTGTGGGTGTCCCGGGTCACCAGCCAGCTGGAGTCGGGGATCCCAGGTGTCTTCATAAAGTGGCTGGAGATTGAGAATCACATCTCCCTAGTTTGATGTCACTTCGGATCTTGCTTCAGTCACTGCATGAATTCTAAGGTGCCCACGTGGGAGGTGTGAGCAGCTTGGCATAGAACGAGTCGCTACAGCCTGTCCAGGGCCAGTGCCCTGACCCGCGCCGGCTCCAAACAAAGCAGAGAGGGTTTATTAAAATGCAGCATGGACACCTCACTCCTCATTCTTCTGTGGCTCTCTGTTACCCCAGCAGAACATCTAAACCTTTCAGCCTGACATTCGGTTCCTTTATGATCTCACCCAGACTCGGGAGCTGACTTCTAACCCGAAAGAGTCATTTCTGGAGGCTTTGCCTCGCTGCTCCCCTATCTCAGTCCTGGCCTCGCCTGTACATGCCTTACAGAGGGCGCAGACACATGCCTTTTACGTGCTGTGAGTCTCTAGCTGCAGGGGCAGTGGCCTTGCTCTCCCACACAGGCCCGGACCACTGCAGTCTGAGCTCTTCCAGAGCGGCCCTTGGTGTCCCGTGCGGGTGCTGTGAGGGGCTGCGGGGCAGAGGTGGCGCCAGCGGGCACTGAAAACGGAAGGTGCCCGGGGGCAGGTTGGAGAGGTCTCCTGGGCCAGAGGCAAGGCCCCCTGACTTGGGATCTGTGTCCCCTTTGTCTCTGTAGCAAAAGGAGCAGGAGGCCTCGCAGCTGAAGCAGGAGGTGGACATGCTGCAGACTCAGAAGCGGGAGCTGCTGGGCTCTCCGTCTCTGGGGGAGAGTTGTGTCGCTGGCCTGAAGGAGAAGCTCTGGAAGCTGGAATCCGGTGCCCTGGAGCAGCAGAAGATCCAGAACCAGCAGGAAAACACCATCAGGCAGCTGGAGCAGGTAGGAAGCCTGTGCCGTGCCGGCTGCAGTGCGGACGGGTGAGCGAAAATCTGAGACGGGCGTTGACTCGGCCCCGTTACCTGGGGACTCTAAGACTCTGGATCTAACACGCCGACCCTTCGTGACCTAAACGACTCCTGCCGTCCTCGAGTGCCACTGCCCCCCACGCCTCAGAGAGCTTGCCCCGGTCACTTCTTGAAAATGACCGCATCCGCACGCCCTATTCACTCTCCATCTCCGGAGCACGTTTTCCTTCAGAGCACCTGCCAGCGTCCTCCACAGTGTCGCTGAAAATGCGCCTCATGCTTCTCTGTCCTTTGATGATGGGCTTCAGGAAGACAGAGTGCTTTGGTGACTGCTTATTCGGGCTTCCCCAGAGCCCAGGTGCTCACCGGTGCTCAATAAATGACTGCTCACCAGACATCCAGCATTTACTGAGCGCTGCCTGCATACTGGACTGAGGTCTAAGCAGCCCCCACGCATCTGCTCAGGAAACCCCACAAGATCCTTCTATGGAGAGATGTCAGCATTACCCCCACGTCACAGGTGGGGACACTGAGGCCTAGGGACCTAGAGGAGGTGGCGGGACAGACGTGGACCTGCACGGTCTGACTCCAGCAGACAGCACCTTGACCGCCGCCTGGGAGCCCAGCCCGAGGGAGACCGGACACTAGTCGTTGAGAAACGAAAACAACTGAGGGGACTAAAGCAGGACCGTCAGACACTCCTGTGCCGGTACTGCCAACAATGTCCCAAGGGAATATTTGATTTGTCTCCTTGTTTGTTTGCTCACCTCATTCCACAGAGAATTTCAGGCAGCTTTATAGGACGTATGTGTCATAAAGGACAATGAGAACTCTGCAAAGGAGAAGGGCACAGATTACAATGGTGAGGAGCAGGGGTGAGGAGGAGACGTTAAAATGCGGATGATGCAAAACAGATGACCTGACAAGTTTCATTGTGTGAGCTCTAACTTTCCTGGTGGCCAGAGAGAGACGGGAAATGTGAGCAGCTTGCTTTTCATTACCCCCAGAAAAAAGCACCCAGGTTTTCAAGAAACAATGCTTTCCTGATGCTTTGCTCTAAAGGAATTTCTCATGTAGGATTTCACAAGGGGCAATTATTTGGTTTTAAGGCTGGGACCCCCCTTTTCAAGAAAATATGACCAGACAGTGTGAATATATAAAGCAGATTCTGAACAGCTGAGGGGCGGTGTGGGCTTGCAGTGGGGCGTGAGATGCGGGGGGCTTATGTCTCAGCCTTCGCTTCTAACTCATCCCCACTCCATCTGCAGAGACTTCTGCTTTTCCTGTGTATTAGTGTGGAGGACAGAGTTGGCAGCAGTCAGCAGACAAAGCTCCTTTACTTAGTCATGTTTACAAGCACCTACTTTGCTCTAGGTAGCATGGAGATCATGCGATGCAGCAGCACACAAGGCAGACACGGTCTCTGTCCTCCCGAAGAAGTATTTATGGTCATGCTAAGTGTGATGGGAAAGTGTAATTTTACAAACCTGATCTTGGGAGCGGGACTGGGGAAGAAGGTTGGGATACAATCAGGGCAGACTTCCTGGAAGAAGTGACATTTAATGAAACCAAACGCTGAAGAATGAGTCTGAGTTCCCTGATCACAAGAGCGTCAGGCAGCAGGAACAGCCTGTGCAAAGGCCCAGAGGCAGGGAAGTCATATGGCATTTCAAGAACTATAATATAGTCACACCAGTTGGGGTCCTCAAGGCAGCTGACTCTATATGATCTTAGGCAAGCCTCTTGTTTTCTCCAGACATCAGTCTCCTCACCTATACAGTGAAATCAGAACTTTTTGTCAGTCCCCTCACTCCCCAGCTCCAGCTCCAAATTGGAAGTTTCCTGAAGGAGATGGAATGTCTGTGTAGATCATGAAGGGTCTTGGAGGGGGTTCAGGATAATATCGCCATTAGGACCAGAGGAAGCACTTTGGAAAAGTGTGTCAGCTCTTTAAGATACTCCCAGGGGGTCACTCCATCCTGGGAAGCCAAAAAAGGAGAACCTCGAGCTCAGAGACCCGAAAATTAATGCTGCTTCACAGTTTTCCACCCTTGACTTACACACAGAGGCGACACTGACTGAAGTGTTCATCCAGCTCTCCCCTCACCCATAACCTCGTACAGCATGTGCCCTTGTAGACGTCGAAGAGATATTTATTGATTACAGTACAGCTTTTCCCAGGGAGTTTTATGTTAACTCATATACGCTGGACATAAATGATATTGCAGATGTCAGGAGTGTCCAAGAGGCTAGAAAAAGTGAAAAAGAAATATTATATTTACTTGCTTAAGCTCCTCATTTCGGATTATCTGCCCATAACCTTTGTCATTTTAAAGGAGGCAAGGAAGGAAGTTGACATTTAAAATGAGCCTGCTTTATGCCGGGAACTGTAATTCTGGCTCTGATGTAGACTTCCCATTTTATTCTTTGCTGAAGTCCTACGTAGCGTAGAATACCAGCAACATTTTATAAAAACAAGATAGTCTTTTCTCAACTTTATTTCCATGTTAGGGACAGCCAGTATGGCTTAGGAAGCTTGGTGGATGGTGCTGAGGTCAATAAATGGTCAAGAAAGTTATGGTTTCTGTAATGTAACCTGGGTTCCCCATGCTCCCCCCACGGACCCACAGCGTTAAAACTAGAGAGAAGTGAACATTAATCATTGAGATTCTTGGACTATGTACCCTGAGATTCTGATTCTGTAGGTCTAAGGTGAAGCGCTGGACTTGCCATTAAAAACAAAAAATACATTAGGAAATTCTGAAAGGCACAATAGCTGAGAAGCGACACGGGGTGGGGCGATCTCTCAGTAATGCAGACGAAGGAAGTGAAATCTTCGAGTAGAATGGGGCCCATGACATCCGCCTCCAGCCCGTGTCTCCTGCAACATCGCAGTTTACCCCTTGTGCACAGCTCTCTGCCTACTCTGAGCAAGTTGTGAAGGCTCTCGTTTAAAAGACTCATTTCCTCCCTGGGAACATAGCTCTTAATTATGTCAGGCTGCCAGGAAGGAAAAGGGGGCTCTTTCTCCCTGTTGTAAAAATAATGGGGAAAGAGAAAGTGATATTTATACAGCAGGCACTTGCTAAGCGCTTTATATGGAGCGTCTGATTTAATTCATCATTGCGCTCGGGGATTCTTGGTGTCTACAGAGAAAGGGGATGGGGCAGAGCTAATGTGAATTGTACAAAATGACATCTTGGGCAAGTTATTTCCTTCTCCAGGTTGTCCTGTCTTCATAAATAAACTTTGGTTGTATCATCTATACTTAGTCTTCCATCCAAAAAGCCCAGGATGACAAATTTGTTTCGTCTGTAAGAGTGCTGAGGAGGAGCCTGAGTCCTCATCTTCACCCAGTGGGAAAGAGTGATTGATTGGTGATGTCTGTTAGGAGAGCAGGAAGAGGGGCAGGCGGTATGTCCGCCATGCCTGGTCTCCCCCGATGCCGGGGAGGGTGGATGACATGACTCTCATCCGTGCACCCCCAAAGTGGAAATGCAGTTGGGATGCTCAGGGTGGATGAAAGGCCCAGGGGGCTGGAGGGCTCATCTCACACTCTGCCTGTGCTGCCCCAGCTCCGCCAGCGGTTTGAACTGGAGATTGAGCGGATGAAGCAGATGCACCAGAAGGACCGAGAGGACCAGGAGGAGGAGCTGGAGGACGTCCGCCAGTCCTGCCAGAAGCGGGTACGTGAGCAGCAGCCACAGCTGCACCTCGGGCCCTGGCAGATCCAGTGTCCGTGTTCTCTCCCCGACAGTAAGGGGGGCGCCAGGTTCTGTCTGCATCCAGCTGGGACCTGGGCGCTTTCGAGGCGGTGGAGCAGATCGTATTTAAATATAACCCTTGAATTTCCAGGAGCCTCTCCAACGATCTGGCATAAGATTTCTGCCAGGAGCCCATAACGCCCTGTGACTGATGCCTGGGCCAGGGACACCTGTGTCAAGCAGGGGGGAGGTCCTTCTGCTTCCTTGGCCCCTCAGATGATTTCTCTCGCTGTGTCCAGGATCTCTGCAGACGTTTCAAACAGTGCGTGAGGAAGCAGCAAGCCCTTGACACCCTTCGCCCAGGACCCGCCACTGTGACCAGTGTACACTGTTCTTTCCTGCCTCTGCTAACCACACTCTACACCTTGTAGAGCAATCGTTTGACCCTAGCGGGGCCAGGCTGGGTGGAAGGCTGCCGTTTTCACGTCAGCACCTTGTCCCAGGCTGCCTTCCACGTCCGTAAACATAGAACTAACTTACGTGGTTCATGGCCTGCACGTGTTCCGCCGCAGGCAGCTGCTCTCATTTACCCAGCAGATCGCCCATTGCTGGACATTTGGGATTTTGTGTGGTTGTACCCAGTGCTCACACGAAGAAGCTCAGAGGTCCCAAGCAGGCGAAGTTAGGGGCAGCCTCAGGGTGGGCCTGCAGGAGAGCTGGGGGTTATCTCGTCCATCAGACCTCCTACGCAGGCCTTCTCTGGCCCTTCGGAGCCCGGTGTCCATTGATTCTCCCAGAGGGGCCAGGAGCCATTTCCCAAAGTTGACTCCTGTTGTTAGCGACCGGGGCGTCTCTCCACCGAACCTCCAGACTAGAGGGTGTCGCATTCACAGACAAGCGGCCTGAATCTTTCCCCATCAAGTTCACAGTTGTGTGAGCTTGCGAAGATGACCTTTTTTAATTTATTTTTTTTTGTAGTAATTATTCTTCACATTGAAATAATTACCTATGTGTGGGTTCCCCATTTCTTAGATATATGTCAACACACCCCGCCCTCCACCACATCACCAAGTGTCCTTCACCAGTGTCCAGTGGGCTCCACCACCATTTACCCCCGCCTGCCCCATTCCCTTTTGGTCACCTCAGTTCTGTTGCAGATGTTTCAGGGTTGCTATGTTTCATCTGTGACTTTGTTTTGTCTCTTCACCTTCCACCTGTAAGTGAGGTCATCTGGTGTCTTTCTTCTTTTGACTTATTTCACTCAGCATCATCCCCTGTAGATTCATCCATGTTGATTCCAATGACAGGGTTTCATCTCTTCTAAGGGCTGTGTCGTGTTCCCTTGTGTATATGCACCACATCTTCGTGATCCATCATCTGATATCGGGCACTTAGGCAGTTTCCAGTTCTCAGCTACTGTGAATAGGGCTGCAGTAAACATGGGGGTGCATCCATCTCTGTGGATGGGTGTTTTTGTATTTTTTGGGTACATGCCCAGAAGTGGGATGACGGGATCATATGGGATTTCCATCAGGAAGATGTCTGTAAACCCTCAGCTTAAACTAATATCTACTCCATCCACTTGTTCTGCATCCAGAGCGAGTTACCTGGAACCACTTATATGACACATCAGGAAGCCAGTCATGCTCCCTTGTTTGGACCCACCAGCCTTGGATCCAATCTGACTCCACTCACTGCTCAGTGTGGAGCTTGGAGAAATCCCATAACTTTGCTAAGAAGCCTCACTTTTCTCATCTGTCAAATGGGAGAATCATGGCTCCTCTGTGGGGTCACAGTGAAAATTCAGGGAGTCACAGATGAGCATACAGTTTTGTCATGTAGTTCTTTTCTGTTGGAAACTTCTGAGCAATACTGGTGTGTGCATGCATGTGTGTGCATGCATGTGTGTGTGCATTTCCAGGCAATCTGCCCCAAGCCCCCAGAGGAGCCAGGGCCCCAACCTGCAGGCTGACTCACTCTTGGGAATGTATTCATCCGAGGGGAGGCGGCTGCAGGGACGTGGTGCCACGAGGCGGCCAGCACAGAACATCATCCTGTGGGTCTGGTGACTGTCAGAATTCCACAGGAGACAGGAAATCAGCTGCTCGTGTCCTCGGCCCCAATGGACTGCTGGCACCACTCATCACTCTAGGGCTCATTCCTCACCCCAGGTGGCTGCCCCTCAGCTCCACGGGGTCCCGCTGTGGGGCCAAGTGCATTCCCTCCAGTAATCCCCAGGCTCAGAAAGAATCAAAGGTTTGGGACTTGTTCAGACTTGCGTGAATCTTAGAACTATCTCAAGACTCAGTTTTCTTAGCAATGAAATGAGAGTGAGGACAGAAAAGGTTCTGCCTTCCCTCTGCTGCTGTGAGGCTAAGAGGATGGGAAGGCCCTTGTAAAGTGCTGAATGTGATCACCGAGGGGCCAGTGTCTGCTTGTTTTACACGAGTACAGATTTGGGAGAAACGAATGTCATTCTATGAACACCCACAGGTGCTGTGCACCGGGCCAGGCAGGTTCTTTATGTCTGTCAGCTTATTGGCACGTTTATTAGAAGTAGTAGCAGAGAGTTTAAACTCCCCCAGGAGGGGGAGCGGGTGTGTGTGTGTGTGTG
>RJWH01005947.1:0-64636 GCA_004363575.1 Solenodon paradoxus
TCTCTCTCTCTCTCTCTCTCTCTCTCTCTCTCTCTCTCTCTCTGCAGGTCTGAATGTCTCCTTGTCTACTCTCCTCTGTCACTTTTGTTTCACTGTGTCTCTCCATGCATCTCCATTGTCTCTCTATCTTGGCACCTCTCCCTCTAAGGTGTGGACACTATCAGAGAGAGACCATCTGTCTAAAGCTGAGAAAAACTCTCAATGCCCTTTTCCCAATGGCCCTGGGGACAACGGCCCTCAGTGACCTGACTCTTCCTGCCCACTTTTTCCCTCTTTCCCCAGCTCTGGGCCACTGACAGGGAAGGGGAAAGTGAACTCCTTGTTTGACTCAATGTATTTTCTCCTGCCCAATGGCTCCCATTAGGGGGTCTTCAAAACACCAATTCAGACGTGCCTGGTGGTACCTCTGGCTAAGCACAGTCCCTGGCACTCCCAGGACAGAGCTTCACTTCCTTGGTCCAAGGGGAGCAACCCAGATGAACAGCTAAATAAAAATGCTTCTTCCTCCTCTCTCTTTCTGCCTGCCTGCCTACTTGCCTCTTAGTTCTTGCCTGTATCTTTCCTTAAAAAACAAAAACAATTGTCCAAGGGTTGGTTTTGCTTAGTCCTTAGTTCCTCGGTTTTGTCTGTTCACATTCCACCTGGCAATGAACTCACATTACCCACAGGGAAAGAGACGGGGTGAGGGGGTGGGACCCACTCCACAGTGGTGAAGGTCAGGTGAAGGTGATGTGGTGGATATATCTGAGAAACGGGGGACAGCATATATGGGGAAAGCATATCCAGTAGTTTATTTTAATTTGTAAAACAAAGTTACTGCAATGCAATACTAAAGAAGTTTAAAAACAACGGGTTTTTCTAAGAATGGTGAAATATTTGCTTCAATCCTCTTGGCCCAGGTGCCTTGTCTGAGAAGACTGGGAGCTCCCAGAGATCCAAAGAAACTGCATTTCCGCTCCCCCACCCCCACCCTCCAGTCTCTAAAGAGGCACGTCGGGCTCCAGGTGGAGGGTTTGAGAGTCAGACTTGAAGCCCTGTCCTAAAGGGAAGGACAAAGAGATGCAGTGTGGCAGCACCCTGCCCCAGCATCCCGCTGCCGGTATCGGTCTCAGGACCCAGAGAAACGACCAGGGTCGGCGCCCGTTAAGAGCTTGAAGAGGTGTCCTCGCTGGGAACCGGCCGGGGCCGGGGCGTGCGCCCCATCTCCGGTCTGCGAGCCTGGGGCCCCACGCGGGTCGCCAGGGAAGTCGTGCCCGCCTGCTCTCGCCTTCGCCGGAGCATGCCTGGATTTTTTTTTTTTTAATTACTATTATTCCAAACAGTAATTTACAAAAGTAGGTCGCGATGACTCCAGGCAAAGGCGATCGTCCGGAATGCAGGCTGGCACGGTTCGGTTGCAATGGCCGGGGACAGGGTTTTTACACCGACGTCGTGAGTTGCGCAAAAACAGGTTCCTCCCGCCGCTGCCCAGCCTCCTGAAACTGGATGCAAACTTTTGCACGTCCCTGAAGGGCATCCCGCCCCCCGCCCCCACCGCCCGCAGCTGGGAGAGGACCCCTAGCTCCCATCAAACTCGCAGGGCTGCAGGGAGCCCGCCGCCGCCAGCAGGGTGAAAAGGTTAAGAATCGTCACAAAGGTAACCGCGGCTTTTCAGTTCCAAAGAAAACCTCTGCTGCCCCTACTTTTTATCTCCCCCTCCTCCTCCTTCTCCCCCAACTTTTTTTTTTTCTTTTGCCACTTTTCTTTGACATTTCAAAGCCCCCTCTCCTGGTTTCGATTTGAAGCTCCCGGATAAAATCGATCAATTTCAAAAAGGCATGGATGCGGGTTCTGGAATTCAGTCCTCCCCCAGCGGCGAGGGCCGAGCGGAGCAGGGCCGGAGCAGGAAACGGCGGGCACCCCGCTTTCCCGCTGCTTCCCCCGCCCGCCCCCCAGAAGAGGAGCTCCAAGGAAAAGGCTTTCGGGCCGGGGAGCCTGGCGGGTGCTCCCAGCTCGCGGGGGTGCGGGTGGGGAGCAGCCCTGGAGCCGGCCCCGCCCATTTCGCCGCAGGGAGCTCCCCAATCTGTTTACTACCTGATTCTGGGACCTCAGGTATTTGAGGAAGCCTGTCCCGCCACTAGAAAGGGCTGCGACGTGGCCAAGGTCATAAACTGAAAGGCGGGAAGCGGCTCTTGGAGCTGAGATCTAATTCCTGTTTTATTGATTAAGGAGGAGACCTAAATGGAGTTTAAAAACAAGATGGAAAAATGGGATCGTTCCACCCAAGTCAGCCTTCCAAACAGCCTGGATGCCCTTCACCCCAGCTCACCTCTGTGGGGAAGGGGGCCAGGGGGCAAGGTGGGGATTTATGGCTGGGACAGAAGCGGAAATTCAGAGGGGTGGGGGCAGAATTTCATCTCACTCCCTGTGGTTACCTCGTGGGTGGCAGGTAAGAGGCCAGCCCCACTAAGGAGCCTTTCTTAAAAATGTTAACATCTATTTATTTAGGTTTGGTTTTGTTTTAAAGAAAAGGCGCAGGCAGGAATGAAGGCGAGGAGGCCGGCAGGCAGGCAGAGGAGGGAGAAGCACGGCGTTTCTTTGGTACAGCTTTTCATCTGGTTTCGTTGCCCCTGTGAGGCTGGGACCCTGGGATGTGTGGGGACTGTACCCAAACCCTGCTTCACCAGGGCGACCGAAAATGTTGACATTTAGTTCACCACGGACTTCCTTTTGCACTAAGTTTGATTTTTTTTTTTTTTAATAGGTGGCATTAAAATAAATTTCTCTTCCTGACTGAGGTATTGTAGCCTTGCCTTCAGTGCTGCCCCCAAAGCTTTGCTGGAGCCCCCACCTTGCAGGCCAGGGTAACAGAAGGGGCTCTCAAAGGCCAAGTGTTGAGCAGAGCATTTTTTTTTTTTTTTTGGGTGTGGGGGGGGAGATGGTGTTCTGCAGGAGTAGAGGAATTGAAGGGGAAGAGGAGAAATTGGGAGAGTGAGGGTATTTCCTACTCAGAATGAGGCAGGCAAGAGAGCCCTCATTTTCTTCCCCCAGGATACAGCCCTGTCCTTGTGACAGCCTTGGCTGTGTTTGAGAGCTGGAGCCTCAGCCCTGACTGGGGTCAGAGGGCTGGACTCCGTCCCTCAGAGCAGAAATCCAGCTTACTGTGCGGCCTGGGACAAGCCGAGCTGTGCAGAGACTGCGGCCTCCTTGGGGGATTTTTTTTTTTTTTTTAATAGAAAAGACCAGCCAGATACATCCAGAACATGTTAAATAAAGCAGTTTTTGCAAAATGCCATTTGGCTTCTGAGCATTTTTTTTCTTGACCCCCCAGAAAGCCTCTCTTTTATGAAAAAGATTCTAATAATGTCTAAAATTTATAGCCTATTCAGCCCAGGTCAGACACTTTGCCAACCACTTTCAAAGAATGATTTCTTTGAATCCTCATTCAAGTACCCAAGATAGGAAATACCTTTTATCCCCATTTCATCAAGGAAAAACTCTGAGGCTCAGAGAAGGGAAGTAATTTGTTCAGGGTCACACAGCAGCTGAATGGTAGACACAGAGACAGAGACAGGCTGGGGGTTCCGTCAAAGACCCAGTTCTTTTAAAGGAAAGGTGCAGCAGGAATGATGTCCAGCAGAGGTGGATGGGAAGCGGGAGCAGGGAGAGACATTTTTATTTAGTGGTACATCTTGGTGGTTCTCAGTCTAGGACGTGAATCCAGGTCCTTGTGAGCATATGTGAACTATGTTTAGGACAGAGGCAGGCAGCCAAAGCACTACTCCAGCAGGGTGCCCCCCAAAACCCAATTCTTAAGCACTATGTGTTTGAGAAAATGCTACTTCATTTGCGTTTCAGGATGTTTAAGGACACAGAAGTGTGGAGGGAGGCAGAGAGTGAGAGCCCTTGCTCCAAGTCACACAGCCAAGGGAGGGGACAGAGGCTGCCTCCACATGCAAACTGACCAAAGCAGATTTCTGCTTGCCCTGCCCCTGTCCCCCAGAATGAACTAAACCACCTTCCAAAAACAGCTGTTTTGTAGCCAGTAACAACCTGGGCATATGCTCTGTGCCAGAGGTGTCTCAATAGGCCACAGATCCTGCTCTGAGAGAGAAAGCTCTGGAAATCTAGAGCCAGGAAGGGTGGATGGAGTGGACAGCAAATATAAGAGGAGAAACTGGGGAACAGAGAATGTCCAGATTGTGCCTAAAATTCTAGGAGAAGGCGGGAGGGGTGCCTGATAGAGGAAATTCACAAGCAACGGCAGGCAAGGTACCAGAGAGAAATCCGCATGGCTTGGTACCATGGAAACTATGCGGTTAGGAACGCTTAGTATCTAGAGTATTTGTTGCTGAAGAAGAAACAGCTGTGAGGAGAAAACACTTCCTGAGCAAAGCAGTTCTGCCTCCTGCAGAAGCTGAGACACATCTCCTGTGTGTGACGCCTTCATTTCAGAGGCAAATGTAATTAGAAGTTTTGCTTTTTGTATAAACCACTCAGGGGAGGCATTTGGGGGTTCTTATTTTTAAAAAAAATACCAAGGTTATCAGAGATCAGATAGGCAGCTGGGAAAGAAACACTGGAAATTTTTCCCCATTGCTAAAGATAGTAATACCTGCAATTCGTGGAGGGCTTAAATGCTCTAAAAACGTTTTCTGCCTTCACTCCACTCCTCTGTGTGATAGATTAGAACATCTTGCCTTCTCATTCAATGGCACACAGCTAGGAAATTCAAAAGTTAGGATTCAAACCCAGTGTCTGTTGAAGCCTAGACACCAAGTACTAAACCCGTTCCAGGACCTTTTCTCCAGGGACAAAGCTGATGGAACACACTGTTTTTTTTTTTATTGTTGTTGTTTTTTTTGTTTTTTTCCGTTGTGTCGTGTTGTTTGTTTGTTTGTTTGACTTGCTCTATAAATTCTGGTTATATGATTTTATTCGTAGTGCTGCCATCTGGCGCAGGCTCCTCTTCTTCCTCCCACCTACTCAAATTCTACCCAAGCTTCAAACCAACTCACACACTGTTTTGCAGGCTGACTGAGGAACCTTAGAGAGTCAACCATCCCAGAAAGGTCAGCCTCAGAGAGTCCCTTCTTCTGATGGGAGGCAAGAGACAGGCATGTTCGACAACAGAGCTGCTGTCCAGGAGAGCCAGCATGTCACGGAAGAATGCAGGTTACAGGGCATACATGAAGAAAGGTGGGCTGAGGTGGCTGGAGAAACACCCTACCCAAACCAGATGACCCGTGAGACTGCTCAGTGATTAGGATGTAGTCAGAAGACTTGGGGTCTAATTCTGTTCGAGCCGGAGCTTAACACGGCAGCCACCACCTGCTGAGGACCACGAGCCATGACATTCTGCCAAAGTGCTGTGTAGTAGTCTGTACCGCTCAGGTGTGTTTCACAGTGAAATCGCATGGCTGTGTCAGGGCAGCCATGTACAGTTGTACAGGTAGTACACTGCACAAAGGGGCTGGGTGGTGGGCTGTCACTCACAACCTGGCCTTGAGCTTTATTTATACTTATTACAGCTACGTTCCAGCAGATGGCAGTAAAGTGCCTTGTTTTAAGGAAATCGGTATAGTATGACAAATTTCCAACAAGGGAGTAAAGAGACTTGCGGAAGGATGTTTTTTGTTGTTGTTGTTTTTTGTTTTTTTTCTTCTGATTTTGCAAAAGTACAGTCATGGGTTTTCAGTGACCCTGACTAGAATCATAAGGAGGTGGACCTGCTGGCTCAGAGGCGTAGAGCTAGATGGAGAAGTCCATGGCCTTCACACCTGGGGCTGTATCACTGCAGCCCTGCTTCCATCCTCAGAATTAGGCTTCCTAGGAGGCTGAGAAACAAGTCAGTCGACAAGCTGAAGAACAGAGAGGGAGGGCGCTTCATGTGATGATCTGTGGGCCACATTCTGGAAAGGAATGGAAGTAGAAGGGGATCTCTGCTTTGGTGTCTCTGTCTGATAACAGCTGAGTGCCTCAAACGGGTCCCCTCAGAGTCCTCTTCTCCCAAGAGAAAACTCACTGAGATACTCATTTAGGCTAAACTCCACCCCAACTTGATTCTTACTGCATAGAATCTGTTCTCACCTGCAGTGCTGTCTCAGATTTGCAGGTCTTCCTCGAGGGTTTGAAAATCCCTTTCACAGGCAGGGGTGCAACTTTTCTTTGCAATATGCCCTTGTGGTTGTATCATTCCGCGGGCACCCAGGTCTGGGTTTGCCCTCCTTCCTCTCCTGTTTTGCAGCTGCTGTGATTGACAGCAAGGGATTCATGCCCTCTGGGCCTCAGCTTCCACCTCTGTCAAATGGGAATGATAGTAATGGTCCTATTTCAGGGAGAGTGAGTTATGCAAGTGAAGAACTTAGCATGATGCGCGACACAGAGCCGTGGTGAACTGTCTTTCTGTAGACGGTCCAAGCTTCGCTTCCATCCGTGTATTGAAAGGACCAATCTTGGACCTAAACCTGCTGCCCAGCACACAGGAGCAGGCATTTTGGCATTTTAACACTCTTTCTAGTCACTAGGGCTCCCTGGAAGGGTCCCATTTCATAGGTACATGCTGTCCTCTTCTTTTAGTCCCATTTCTTTCTCTTCAGTCTGCAGCTGGACATGGAGGAATCATTGGGACTGGGGGTATCTGGATGATATGACAGTGGTGACTGGCCCCCCTGTTCCCTGAAGGAGAGAGAAAACCAGACAGAAGACAGGTGAGCAAAGGAGGGAAGAGAAGAGGCCTAGAGAGGAAAGGAGAGCAAGGGAGGGTCGGGGAGGGGATGGGAGAGAAGGGAGAGAGAGGAGGGGTGTGAAGGGATGAGAGGGGAGGAGAAAGGAGGGGGGGGGACAGGAGGAGAAGGGGAGGGAAAGAAGAGAAGGGAGCAGAGGGGAGAGGAGGAGGAAAGGAAAGGGGGAGGAAGGAGGGGAGGGCAAAAGAAGGGAAGGGAGGGAGTGGAGGAGGGAAAGGAGATGGCGAATCCAGAAACCCCATGAAATCCTAAATTTATTTCACAAACAATGATTTTAATAACTGGAGTCCAGCAAACCGGCTGCGAGAGCCAGTGCCGCCTCCCTGGGCGCCTCGGTGACATTTGGGATTTAGAACCTGCCGTCTCACCCCAGCCTGGTGATGTCACCAGATGCGGACATGGAATTTCCACCCTCCCACCCCCACCCCAAAGAAAGTTATGAGGGCGCTAAGGAACGTGCCATTTTTAACATTTATTATATAATTGTTATGATTATGACCACTCTAATTTATTTCCCTACTTAAAAATGTTCTGGCAACTGTAACTCATTTCAGGCCGATCCTTGCAAAGCAGGAGACCCGGGCTGTTTGGAGCGAGGGAGAGCGTTTAGCCAGGTGTGTGCGTCTCGGGTTTCCTGGGATCTGCTGCAGGGCCTCCCCCAGCACAGGAATAAGAAAGCACAGTGAGCGTGTTGTATCAATGTTTTGATCGTGTGCCTGCAGGCAGGTCCGAAGCAATTTGCTAGCTCACTTTCCAAGTCTGTCCTGAGGGCTGCACCCTAACTGTGAGTGAACACACACACCCCTACACCCTCTCCCTGGGGCTCTGGAAAAACCCCACGCAGTGGGACAGAATGGGGTCTAAGGGCCATGCATGCTGGCTCCCACTTGGTGGGGAAGGAACAGAGAGAGAACAGACTCAGGAGGCAAAGAGTCTGTAAAATTGATCCAATCCCATTGTGCAGCATTTCACTATCTTTTTTTTGGTTTGTTTTTAAAGGACAGGTGCAGGCGGGAACAAAGGCGCGCAAAGACAGGCAGGAAGAGAGGAGGAAGAAACATCCCGTCTTCGCCACTTGTTTGCCTTGGTCACGCCCACTGACCTGGGGATCCAAACCTGGGACCTTGGGATGTAATGTGGACTATGCCCAATCCCACTACACCAGGGCGCACCCCATTTTTTAAAAGTTGTGCAGATGAAATCTCTTCTAGGGAGAAGTTGGTATCTGAAGTTAAACTGAGTGTTTGCCCTAAAGACCTGTGATTAGCAAAAGAAATGAGACTCCTCATAGAATGTCAGCCAATCTGCACTGACTGGGCAGCAGGGTGCTTTATCACCAGCGACAGCGCCCTGGTTATCTTGAGATGACGGCATTCACGACAGACAGCTTAGTGGGCACTGCCTGTGTTCCAGCATCGGCAGTCAGTGCTCAATGAGGGAGGATGTGACTGTGTCCCCCAGGGGACCATGAGAATGTTGGAGACATCAGGCTGTTATAGCCGGCTGGCTGAAGGGTTTGTTATTAGCATCTAGTGGTTGGAAACTGGGGACTCTGCTCAACCTCCTTCAGGGCCCAGGACAGACACCCCGCCACATCAGAGAATTACCTAACCCCAGGTGTCCCAGGCTAAGGGCCTTACCTGCATCTGATAGTTGCAACTATTCAGCCACACCTCTTCCACCCTCCTCTCTAGCTGTCCCACCAGCTGGGTGTACGTGTTTACACCTGCCTACGAGCCACTTCTGGAAGGGCACACAGCCCTCTCTTGCTTATCTCCAGGGTCAGATGGTGAGAGGCTGGCGTTCACTTTCTCCACACACGGAGCCTCTATCAATTCCATAATCAGAACAAAACAGTGATGCTTCATAGGTGGAAAGTCTGTGTAGCAATATGGGGCTGAATTTACTAGGTTTTGGTAAGTGAAACAGACAACACTCACTTTTGGAGGTCACGGCTGGTTTTGCAAGAGTGTAGCCCGAAATACAAGCCTGGCCACTTTGATGGAAGAAATTCTTGCAACTGGGACTGCTGTGAGGGTGGAAATGAATGCCTGGCCTCCAACTCACATGTTATAATAAATGGATTTACTCTTTTCTTCTTTATAAATCAAACCCCGTTTACAAAAATGACTGTGGATGCATTTCTAAAATATAGTTAACTCTCTTCTGTAGAAACATTTTCTGTATTTTTGTTTTTCTGAAGGGTCTTTCGCAGCTTTGTATGGATTCTCAGGTGGTGCAGGTGGTTCCCCAAAGACCCCGGCAGGCGGCCTGTAGAAAGCATCTGCTTTGTTTAAGAATTCTGCTCAGCATTTCACAGGCAACATCTCACTTACTGTCCCAGCAACCCTAGGAGGTATGTGAGTCTCAGGTTTCCTCCAAACTGCTACATGGCCTCACTCCATTATTTGTTGTTGTTTTTAAGAAAGGAGCAGCAGGAATGAAGGTGAGCAGGCTTGCAGGGAGGTAAGAAGAGAGAGGAGGAAGAAGCACTGCATTTATTGTGTTTAGTTGTTTATCTTGGTGCCCCGCTGGCCCCAGCCTTGACGCAGGGACCCTGGAATGTATGTGGACCACGCCTGGTGTACTACACTGGTAGGCCACCACAACGAGCCATCGGTATTATTTTTATTCCTCTTTCATAGGTAAGGAACAGAGAGGTTAAGTCATTTGTCTAAAGAGCCACAGCAAGAGAGTCAGGATTTGAACTCAGGTCCATCTGCCTCTTCACAGAGCTCTAACCATCTACCTCTTAAACGGAATGAAGTAGTCTGATACTCAGTTTTCTTTAGGGCCCTTTCGTGTGACATTTTATCCTCTTCCAAGAGGATTTTAGAATCATGTGACGCTAACAGGACTCTTGCCCTCAGGAGCTCAGAAACACCAGTATGCTATTCCTCCAACAGAAACCAGGCAGAGAATCCTTCCCTGAGAATCCATAAGGTCCCCGTCTGGGGATGGGCAGTGGTGGGAGAAGGAGGTATCCGTCAGGTTAGAAGGAGGTGACAGTAAGCATGGAAAAAGTAAGCAGTAGAGGCGAGCCTTGGGAATGGCGATGGGATTTGAACTCTTTAAAAGCACTAACAGAGCCAGGAGTGTGGGCCTGCCAATCAAGACAGGGCGGCAAAGTGTGTTCTCTGTTGGCGAGAATCCTAATTAACCACAAGCCACCATGTCCTGCCTTCAGACTGTGTCTTCCACTGTGGCTCCTGGAGGGTGGAAGAGGGTGTTAATGTGTAGGTGCGGTGAGAGCGGGTGGTGGTGAAACCTTGTTGGGTTATGACCTAGAAAACAGTGACCAGCTCTGGTTACTCCAAGGCAGGGCAACCCCAAGGCAAGGAAAAAAGATGGCTTAGATGCCGACTGAGTCCCACAGAGCGAAGAGGTGCCAAAAAATCAGTCATCGGAAGAAACATGCTTTCATCCCATCTTTTAAAGTCAAAATTAAAAAATCAGAAATTAAAATCTACAATTTTACATTTTTATTAAATTTTAAATAAAAACAAGATCAGACTGACCCATGGTTAAGGATCAGACCCTGCTTTCATTTAAAGTTGATTCTAGAGGGTTTCATAAGACATTACAGCCATTGGGTATCTCTAAATAAAATGGACATTTTTCTTCCATCAGCTTAAGGCCATTAGCACGTTAACACATTGAACAATAATGTTTTGTTATCATCTAATACTGGGTTTAGATTAAAGTTTTCATAATATCTTTTTTAAAAGGCTTTGTCATGCCCTGGTGGAGCAGCAGTTAGGTCAGTTGCCTCCAAAGGAGCACAGACCATATACCCCTGGGTTCACATCCCAGGTCCAGGGAACCAACCAGTGTGAACAATTAAATAAAAAAATAAAATGCTGCTCCCCTCTCTTCCTGCCTGCCTACTCATTTTCATTCCTGCCCGCACCTTTCCTTTACAAAGAACAAAAAAAGACTTTATGTTTGCATTGTTCTAATGAGGGTCCAAATCAAGGGCACATTTTCCACTGGTTGACATGCTGTTCCTGTCTTTCCATCTCCTCTTTCTTCATGCCTTTGATTTGTTGCAGAAACAAGTCAGAAATGATGCTCCACATTCTGGATTTGTCTGTTTCCTTCCTGCATGTCATTTAGTTACATTTATTTTCTCTGTTGACATCCTGTCTTCAATGTTATTGATTCCTACCTAATAGTCATTACTCCCTTTCTTTTTTCTTACTTTGGATTCATTTCTTAAGGTGAAAGCTTAGTTTATTGATTATAGTCCTTTCTTGTTTCAATGTATATGCAGTCAATACTATCCGTTTCCCTCTAAATACTACTTTCACTGCACCCCATAAATTTGGATAAGTTGTATTTTAATTTCCACTTAGTCAAAATAGCCCTTAAATTCTCTTGAAACTTGTTTGACCTATGTTTTAGTTAGAAATGTTGTTTGATCTATTATAAGATTAATTTTACTAATGTGCTATTTGGAAATTGTTATTTAATTTCAAAGCGTTAGAAGATTTTCTAGCTATCTTTCTGTAACTGATTTCTAGCTTAATTCCATTGTGGTCTAAAAGCACAAATTATATAGTCTTTTTCTTTTTTATATGCTATGTTCTATGACCCATATGCAGTCTGTCTTGGAGAACATACCATGTGATCTGGAAAAGAACATGAATTTCAATATTTTGGGATGAAAGCATCTATAAATATCATTATATCCAGTTGATTTTGGTGCGAATGAGTTCACCTATGATCATACTGATTTCTGTCTGCAAGATCTGTCCATTGTTGACAGAAGGGTGCTGAAATCGCTAATTGTAATAGTGCATTTCCCTGTTTCTCCTTGTAGTTCTATCAGGTTTTGCCCCTTGTATTCTGTGACTCTGGTGTTAGGTGTGTGCATGTTGAAGATGGCTGTCTTCTTGGAGAACTGACCACATTATCATTATTTTTGAGTCCCTGTGGTGTCATTTAGCTTGTTCATCAATCCCCATCTGCTAAATACCAGTGAACTCTGGAGACTTCTAGTGGACATTGGATGCATGCCTGTCCTCTCGCCCATAGCGCCTCTCCGTAAGCTGGCAGCACCAGCACTTCTTTGAGTGGAGGTCCTCTCAATGGCCAAGTTCCACTGGTAAGAGTGTTAGAGATTCAGACTTCCCCTCTCATGAATAGCCCTTAATGACTTGCAGGAATTGCTGTATAAATACACTCCCAGCCCCATTCCTTGGGTGGGATGACTCTGAGGGGCATAATGAACTTGGTTCCCAGAATTTGGGGGCTGGGCTAAGCTCTAGTCACCACAGTGGTTCTTTGCTTGATAACTTAGCCATCACTGACTGCCTTCCCTGCCCTGCCTCACACCCCACTACCAGCACTTCCCGGGAAACCCACAAAATACTTGACATGCACTTGGAGTCTCCTCTTAGGGCTGCTTTGAGGAACCCAAGCTATGACCAGCTTAACTGGATTCAGAATTAACCTTTTCTTAAGAATTCTTCAGAGAGATCTTACAACTTCTGGTTGCCTCATTTTTAGTTGGATGCTTGTATTGATCAGAGAATTCTGCTGGTAATAGTCTAATCATTCCAGGAGAAACTTCTTCATCAGCCTTTTATCTAATGATCTTATCCACAGATCCTCACTGCCTAGATCCATCACATGTATTTTAATGTTTTAGGAGACAGAAAAAGAGAGAAAATTGTCAGTATCATTTGAGCCCCTGGGTCAAGCCATGTCTGAAGCCATCAATAGGCTTGGATTCAGGAGCCAATAAATCCCTTTTTGGCTAAGCCTATTGGAGTTTATTTGCAACTACACAAACCCTTAATTAATAGAAAAGTCACCACGTATTACTGAGGTAGCAAAAGAGAAGATTCAAGCGTGATCACTAACAATGTACTTCTTATAGGCCCTAGACGGTTAGTTGATGTCTTGTGTCCTGAAATGGCCCCACCATGACCACCATAAAAGGGGTTCTCGGAAATGTGGTCAGTGCCAACCTAGCCTTCTCTCCTCTTTCTCAGGGTCACATGGGAAGTGGGCAGAAGTGAGAGGACGGTCCTGTCCCCACCTCCAGGCCATATTCTGTTACCTCAACCCACAGCAATGCTGCTTGATCCCAGAGTAACCCATTTCCTCTTGTGGCCTTTTTCATGGTTTTCCATCGCCCATCATTTGCAAACAACTTGCACACACATAACCCTCTCCTCCCAAACATCCCTACCTACAGGACAATGTCACCATTCAGGTATGGACCGATTTCCTTCAGAGAATAAACACAACTGGCACACCCGGTAGACAGAGGCATTAAGACTCCAGAATAGTCCATGTAAAGCCTGAGGACCTGAACTCTCAGCTCAGGTCAGGGGATAACACCCAAACTGAACAACTAAATTTAAAATGAATAAATAAATAAAGGAAAGGTGCAGGCAGGTATGAAGGCAAGTAGACAGGAAGAGAGGAGGAAGAAGCGTTTATTTTTTTTTTAAATTTTCATTTTTCAGTTGTTCACACTGGTTGTTTTCCCCGCCAGATAGAACCCAGGGTTATGTGACATATGTCCTTCAGAGGTGATTGATCTAACCTGCTATTCCGCCAGGGCGCGCCTAAGTGAAAATTTTAAATGCTTCATTCTCTCTCTTCCTGCCTGCCTGCCTTCCTATTTGCCTTCTTTCCTGCCTGCTTCCTTCCTCTTTAAAAATAAATAAATAAAAATAAACTGAAACGGTGCGCCCTGGTAGCAGTTGGGCACAGTCCACAAACATCCCCAAATCCCAGGTTTGTGTCCTGGGACCAGCAGGAACAACCAAGATGAATAATGAAATAAATAAAGTGTTCCTTTTTCTTCTCCCTGCCTGCCTGCCTCTGCTCACCTTCATTCCTGCCTGCACCTTTCTTTTAGCTAAATAATCCACTTCTCTATTAGTACAGGGTTTAGTAGCCTCCCCATCACAGCTCTAGATCAATCTGCTCCAAAACTTCTCACTCATTTTGGTGATTTCTCCAAAGCCCAGAGTTGAAGTAAAGTTTCTGTTTCTAAGGAAAACTTGAGACTTTTAAAAGAGCTTTTCCCTGAAGTCACTTTTGAAATATTTCGAGCAGATAGAGTAGGGCATCACTGAGCTCAGGTTCTGCCCCGAAAATAGACAGTGGAATTGGCACATGCCGTGCTTAATAGTCAGCCCTGGTTTTCCGCTCTCTGCCTCACTGTTTAAATCCCAGCCTCCAGGTGCATGTGGAGTACCTGATCTCGAACATGAAACACCTGAGATGTTCTCAAATGATGGCTTCAGTTTCCATTCTCCCAGAGGGCAGGCAGAGATGGGTGTGATCTGGCCTGCTTGTCAGCACACTCCGTGGATGTCACGTGCACTTTATCAAGACAGCTGAGGGCCTCATACACACGGGCAAGCTGTCATTCCTGATTTAACAAACCCAGGTGAGCACCCCGAGCGCTTCTCTTCCTCGCAACTCTGCCATCTGAAGGTACCTGAGTTTCTGTTTATGAAGCAAAGTTACACAGAACAGAGAGAAGGCGATGAAACGTTGGTTTGGTTTTAAACTTCAGTTTCAAGCCAGTTGGGAGCAGGAGGTGTGACAGACCAGCCTCAAAGGAAGGGTCCCCCTGCCTTCCCCCGAGCTGCTGAAGAACCAGGTGTGTGGAAGGGAGGCATCTGGGGTCCTGACGTGCCTCTGTGGACCCTGGACCCCTGG
The DNA here is from genome assembly GCA_004363575.1 of Solenodon paradoxus. Classification (NCBI taxonomy): domain Eukaryota; kingdom Metazoa; phylum Chordata; class Mammalia; order Eulipotyphla; family Solenodontidae; genus Solenodon; species Solenodon paradoxus. Next base: position 14,415 of record RJWH01005947.1, read on the forward strand.
AAGTCCCAGGACGATGGTGGGAATACATCGTGTTCTGGGGGGACCGATTCGCCTGGCAGTTCTTGCCTGGGTTCCCCAGCTGCTTGCTCTCTGAAGACATGCTGGAGGTCCAGGACATTGAAGGACTTGGTGGACTGGTGCCTTCATCACAATCACAGCTTCTAGAACTGTGTGTCCACTGGGAACCAGACATTTGGCCTAAGTCATTAACCAACATTCATTCGCTGACTTGTCACAGCCATCCTCTGAGGGAGGAGAATTATTCTTCCCATTTTCCAGATGAGGAAGCTGAGATTCCGGGGGGAAGTTAAGTGACTTGTCAAGGTCATGCGACCAGGGAGTAGCAGAGTCCCTGTTCAACCCAGGGTCGGTCTCATCAGCCTCTCCGTTCTGCTGTCTTCCACCTACATCACCTTCCCTAGTCTTGGAGCAGATCAGTTAGGAAGCTTTCAGTACAGGTGGCAGAAATGGTGCAGGCGGTGCGAACAGTGAGGGCATTTCTCACCACACAGGAAGGGTAGTGCAGTGCATTTCAGGGCGCTGACTTAGCTGGGCAGCAAGACCACCGCGCACACAGGTCTCTCCTCTGCCACCCTGCACGTGCGGACTCTCTTCACCAAGTAGAGCTCGTGTGTTCCCGAGTGGACGGCATCTAGGCCTGACCTGTCCAAAGGAAAGAAGCGAGGGGTCATCTTTCCTTGGTATCATTCTCAGAAGCAAGGACACTTTCCTAGCAGCAGCTCTCTCATGGTTCTTTGGGTTGACTGGGTTCAGTGGGGCACTTTTCATGTGGGGACTCTCATGAGATTGCCATCAGAGGACAACTGGAGCTGTAGTTCTTTGCCCATCACTGAGCTCAGTGTCATGAAGGCGTCTAGTCCTGGGGTGGCTGGAATATCTGGAGTGTATGTCCAGACATCTCTTTCTCTGCAGTCTCTCCAGGTGGCTAGTCCGACTTCCTCACAATATGGCCGTCTCAGTCTTGGAGACCTCTCACTTGGTGGCTGACTGCCCCCAGAGGAGGAGATCCAGTCCAGAACTGCAAGGCTACTTATGACCTAGCATCAGAAGTCACATAGTGTCACTGTCACCATATCCTGAGTCCAGTGGAGCTCCAGCACCAGCCCATGTTCAGGGGGAAGAGATAACACAAGAATAGCAAACTAGGAGACCTGCTTCATTGGTGGAGGAGGCATCTTTGAAAACTAGAGACCATGGTTCTCTTTCTCCCAGCAGACTTCTCTTTATATGCCATCGGCCAGAGTTGGGCCTCGGTTCATTTCTATACCAATCACTGGCAGGGACCGTGGGGGTCCGTAGGGTTGTCTATGACACTGGAGATATGTATTCCAATAAGAGTCAGCGTCATCTTGAGAAGTCACCAGCGCAGATTGACTCCTACTCTTGCTTCCCAAACACTGATGTGAATTCACTGCTATTTGTCCTTTTATTTTGTTTTCTTTAAGGAGACGTGCAGGTAGGAATGAAGGTGAGCAGGCAGGCAGGAAGAGAGGAGGAAGATGCACTTTATTTGTTTTATTTAGTTGTTCATCTTGGTTGTCTCCCCCGACCCTGGGTCTTGAACTGGGGGCCTTGGGATGCTTATGACCTTTACCCAGTTCACTAAGCCGTTAGGCTACACGAGTGAGCCTGTTGTTGGTTCTTATAATGATTCCTTCCCTCAAAGTCCAAACACCTCCTTATCTGTTCCAAACAGACCAGAGAACTGTTGTCTCAGTTCCCTTAGATTTTTTTTTGGGGGGGGGTTGTTTATTTTTTATTTATTTATTTTTTTTTAAGGAAAGGTACAGGGAAGAATGAAGGTAAGCAGAGACAAGCAGGAAAAGAAACGAGGAAAAGTGCTTTATTTTTTCATTTAGGTGTTCATCTTGGTTTTCACCCAGCCCCGGGTCTTGTTCCTTGGGGTGAAGGTGGCCTGCCTCTCAGCCGAAGGCAGCTGACCAAATCACTACTCCACCAGGGCGTGCCTTTTTTTTTTTCTTTTAAGTTCAAGTTATTCTCTGAGTTGCATGGGCCAACTCAATGTCAAGGACTGTCCCGATAATTTGCTTCACTTCTGGAGGCCTGTGAAGCACTCCTGGGCCTTTGCATGACCTACAAGATAGCTCAGAGACAGAAGGAGACGGGTCGGCCACTGAATGGGAATGGCACCAGGAGTCAAAACTCTCTTAGCCAAGTGGTCTTAGACAAGGGGCTCGGTCTCCATGCGGTTTGGAGTCTTTGCCTCTATGATAGAATGACAATAATATTTGTGGTCACAGTAACGATAACAAAGAAAATAATCACTGTTGAGACGTTTGGATGAGATATTATCCAGAAAAAATATGTGATGACCTATAAATATGTGATATTCTCATGAAAGCAGGGAAAGGAAGGTGGTAGACTGAATTCAGAGAAGCCTTTCCTGGCTCTGTGTGGTCTTGGGAAATGACACCGCCTCTCTTAATTCTACCTCCTTATCTGTGGAAGGAGCAGGGTGGGTGGGAATGCTTTTCTCTCTCAGAGCTGGAGGAAGGTCCGTTGAGATAAGATGTGAAGGAGATTAAAGCCCATCAAGTGCTCCGTGGATGGAGTTATGGTGAATGACAGAGAAAGGGAGAAGCAGACATTTTTTTTTGGCACGTAGCATGGGGTTACCTTCGGTACTTTCTGGGTCCCCAGCAGCACATCTGGGACAAGGTTTCCAGCACAGCAGTCGGTTTCAGAGGTGATTCTGCAGGAGGGGTTTTTCTCCAGGAAATCCTGCAGAGGAGGGGCACGCGAGGTGAGATAGGAGCCAACACCGGGGAAGTCGGTATAGACCACACACCCCAGGCTTAAGCCTGCCAGCGGGGTAAGGGAGCTGCAGTATTTTGATACCGTGCTCTGCTGGCCCTTGATTGAGGGCTGCCCTGGGTTGGAGGTCGGACATGAAGTCTCGTTTGCCCCTGAGCAGCAGGGTGGCTAAAGACTGTCCTCAGACAGAAACATTTCAGGTGCTGGCATTTGGGAGTTCAACCCGCATGCAGAAAAGGAAAGTGTGAACCGAGGTGGACAGGCACGAACGGTGCCTATAACAATGACCACAGTTACCTCTTCGAACTAACCAGTTGACAAGATAGTAGAGTATCGCCATGGACAGTTCCAAGGATTGTCTACTGCCCAAGGGGGTGTTATCTTATTTAATCCTCTTTAATCCTGTTTAAACCTAGGAGGTTAAACAAGACCCTGGGCACAGAGTGCTTCTCCCAGGGTCTGACACTGAAAAAGCAATTAGGCATTCTTCTTGTCATCGTTATCTCTGCGAAGGAAGGGCTCTCACCAAGGGAAACTCAACATGGCTTCTCCTAGCTCCTAGGTAGCCTTTGAGGGGCCTCATGTGACACCTGAATTTCTTCATCCTTGAAAAGGGATTCTGACTGCTTTTCCCATCTCACCAGTCCCCCTGTGGACAACTGTCATGGGTGTTGGACCTTCGCAGCCATAGCTCAGAAGCACGTCTCCCTCCATTCCAGCACAGGGCCGTCTCCATCTCCTCGATTCTTGGTATTCGTGCATCTGGAAATCCTTCTCATCCCGCCCAAATGCTCATAAACCTCTTTTTATTAGTCCTCCCCCTGTCTCCTCCACCTCCATCACTTACCGGCACTCACGACTTCAGAGATTTTTAATATACACAATAAGGAATCCATACTGTTGAGAGTGAAGGAGCAAAAGCCATTTTCTTCCTCCCTGCCCCCACCTTTCTTTGGTGTAAACTACAAAAGATCTTTTGATGTGCATTTCAGAAATATCAGAAACTTCAGATGAGCCAAAAAGGCACAAAAGCAGCCACAGACTTAGGCATCCGGAGATGTCCAAATATTTTTAAACATTTTCTCTGTCTAGAGTTTCCTAGGTCTGACTATGTGGACTTTCTCCATTTGTCATAGAAAATTCACTTGGTTCCCATTGTGAAAGCCATGAAAGCATAGAGTATCCCCTGGGGTCCTACTCTCCAGCTCAGGGCAAGCCCTGTCCTCATATCCTTGGGGATTTTCCTCCTTTTAAACACACATTGGTTCATACTAGGTCCACGTGATGGGCCTTAGCTTTTTCTTTGGCAATATATCTCAGAAATGGCTCTCCCTCTCCCTCCTTTTCAGGGCTGTATAGAATTCCACCATGAGGATTAAATCAGACTTATCTAACCAGTCCTTGACTGTTGGATATTTTAAATGTGTCCAGACTTCTATTAGTCCAAATGATGCTGCATTAACTATCCTGGAGACACGTCTTGGGAAATCTTCAAGGCTTTCTGGCAGTGGAATTATTGGGTCAGAGGGCATGGGCAGCATCATGGATATTTTAATAATGCCATCAAACTATTTTCGAACCCTTTTTTCACTTCTACTCTGTGTATTGGGGGAGGAGTATAGATGGAGCTCTATGATGCAGGGAGGTCAGAACATAATCCATTTTACAGATGCTTCATTGTTTATTGAACCCATCCTCCATTTGGGAATGGTTAGACTGTTTCCATCTTTGCAGAATTAAAAGTCATTGCAGAATTACAACCATATTGTGGCAAATGAGGAAGCTATTTCAACCCCGAGATTCAATGTGAAATATTAGGACAATGAACCAAAATGCCACCCCAAGGTAGAAAGGTCAGGGTTTTGTTTGTTTGTTGTTCATCAATAAAATATGAGACTCGGTAGTTATTTTATCCTCCAATAAGAATTTAATGTTTTAACTTCTGTTGGGCAAATAAATTATTTATAAATTGCATTCCTCTCTTTTAAAAGGAACACCCTTCCTCCTGAAACGTAGATAAATAAAACGTCCCCTATTTATCAAATGGACTCTTCATGCCTAATAACGCAGAGTCTCGCTGAAGGAATTGTTATCTAACAGCTAGGTCAAAAGTGCAAGAGTCCAGACTTATTCATTCTAAGCCCGGCCAGGACATTGATGAGCTCCGCTGAGGGACGAGTGGAAGGGAGCGGCCTGTGAACAGCTCATTCCCTGGGCTCCCCCACGATGACACCGTTTTCCCGGGCCTCAGCCTGTGTGTTTAACAATGTTTGTGTAGCACTCAGATAAAAGGCGCAGGGTGAGACTTAAGTGGTTGGTAGAATTGTCAGCCCCAGAGTCATCAGAATTCCAATTGATAACCCGCACTTACAGCAAGAGGAGAATTTGTTTTCCGAGGGAGTCTGATTTTCCCTCTTTTATGACTGGAAAAACTCCCTAAACCCTCTTGCAATTTAGGGACATTTTTGTCCCCACATCTCACGGTTTTTAACTGCATTTTTATTCTTCTACTTTTTTTCCCAGAAGAATAAAGCTTCTAAGCTAGCAGAATGGGCTCACTGACAGTCCAAACTGAACAGACATGAAAGATGGGGGTCAGGAACATAGGGCTCCCTCACAATGACACAGAAGGGGAAACTGAGGCCAGAGAAAGGCTGCTTTGTCGAAGCACACAATGAGCTGGGGTCTTTTACTTCAGGGGTGCTTTACTTGCCTCCTATTTAATTATCCTTGCTGGACCCCTCTCAGGGACCCATCTCCCCATTTATCAGTAAGATACACTGAATAAGAGATGACCCCACAAAAATTCAAATCTAATACCCAGAACACTTTTTGTTTGTTTGTTTCAAAGACAAGGTGCAGACAGGAATGAAGGCAAGTAGGCAGACAGGAAGAGAGAGGAGGAAGAAGAATTTTATATTTTTTACTTTTATTTAGTTGTTCACACTGGTTTCTTCCCTGCCAGGTCTGGGACTCGAACTCAGGGGTACGTGGTCTGCGCTCCTACAAAAGGACTGACCTAACCACTGCTCCACCAGGGCATGCTGACCCCCAGAATACTTAATTGTTCTGCATCGTCTCTGAGCCTCCAAAACCCTGGACCCTATTTCCACCTTCTACGAGGCTAAAAGCTGGTGTGAGGTTTAGAAATATCTAGCTTTATAGGAGAATGATTAGGGAGATTTGGCCTATTACTTGAAAGCAGCCTGAGTCCCCTGGAGTTTTTAGGAGTTAGGGCTTGGGATCAAATCCTGCCATCACTGCCTTTCCACTGTGTCACCAGGGGAAGTGAGTCTCCTGGGTCTCAGTTTCCTCATCGGTAAAATGGGGGTAATCATGATACTTACCTTATAAAGTGGTAAGAATTAAATACTTAAATGAAAGCTAAACTACATGAAATTCATGTAAAAAGTAAAAGCTCTGGCTTGCGCAGCACCTGGCTCCCAGGTTGTCCTCTGGAAATGGCACCAGCAGGTACCTTTGCTACTGCTGCTGCCTTTAGGTAAATCATGTCACCTCTCTGTGCCGCGCTTCCAAGACTGTCCTCCTGAAGGAACTGAGTGAGGATAAAATAAGATAGACACGTACAGAAATCTCAGCATAGCGTCAGACACCGGTAGATCAGAAGTGGAGAGTAAGTATACTATTCAGCTATGAGCTTGACCTTTCATACATGCAAAATACTATGTCTGATGGCATGATTGCGCATGACTTCTTTTTTCTCTATGCCTCTGGTTTTCTAGAGATGAATGGCAACAGGGCCTGCAGCAGGGGAGCTGGGGAGTGCAAGAATGACCGGCGGTGAGTGCTCAGGGCAGGCACTGCTGGTCAGAGGTTCTGACTCCTAAGGCTGGCTGAGGTTGGGGTGGGGCTGAGGAATCTGTGGGCAGCCCACCCAGCAGGTGAAGGGCAACAGGGTATCTAGACGCACCTTTTGCGCAATGTAGCAACAAAGGTGAAGCCAGAAAACCTGAACCCATCACATGATTAAGTTGTTCATAAAGCTAGTCGTCAAGGGTGTCAGAGGCAGTGGCCAGGCAGGGACAGGGGACAGCCCTGCCCAGGAGCTCACAGGCTGCCATTCCAGTGACCGGGCCACCAGGTTCTGTTTCTAGCTATGACGAGCGTCCCTGTCTCCTTTCGAAGCCAGCATGCAACTTTCCTGCAAGCTAGTGGGTGAGAACATCTACTTGGGGGGTCTTTCAGGGGTTTCAGCGAGGGGAAGCAATCATTCATTTCCCCCAAATGGCACCTAGAACCTCACCCCTTTGTAGTGGGCCCTCTGCCTGCTTCCTCAGGGCCTCACATCTGAGGGCTTCCAAGCCCATTTGGAATTACTTAGCCTCAGGGTCACTGGGCCTCTCTCCACTCACCAAGGTGCCCAGATTCTCCATTTTTCTGTTTCAGCTTCTCTGGGCTTGTTCGTAATGGTAACCAAATGTCCCCCAGGCTGAAGAGGCCGTCCTCGGCCCCTGATGACCAGCTGCCCATGCTGACTCCTGGCCTGTCAGGGCACCCTCTTCCTACACACCCCATGCAATGACTTTGCTCATTATGGGGAACGAGGGCAGGTCTGAGGGGCAGCACCCCACTCTGCCCACTCAGGGACTAGGGAGATTCTGAGGTTAGGAACCCCCAGAATCCTGGCTTCTAAGACAGAGGAAGCTTTGGGGAAACTCTAAAAACCAGCGTCCCAGTGGGCAAATGAACTTGACTTATGTCTTTTTCACTTAACCCTTGTTAACAAAGACCTGTGTATAATTGCCACCATTAAAAACATATTTTATTAAGGAAACATTTCAAACATAGAAGTTGAAAGAAGTGTAATGAATATAACATCATCCCCCATCTTCAAGCTCAGACGGTTGGAAGAGGAGAGAGAAGTACAAAGCCTTTAAAACCCTGTAAAGCTCCCCCCCAGTGTTAACATCTTGCTGTGTACAGGCTTTGTTATGTGTATGCAACACACACACACACAAACACACACCGACACACACACAGACACACACAGGAAATAGAATTATAAAAATGTATACTATTTGAAGTCTGCTTTTCAAATTTGAAATTGGATTTTTAGCAACTCCGTAGTATTATTTATAAATAAAACATAATTTTAACAAATCTCCTATTTTTTGTGCAGTTAAGTTTGTAATTTTTTTGTTATTATGTATTTCACTATTATGGATATTCTTATAGATAAATATTGGGCCACATTTCTGCTTCCCTCTCTCTCTCTCTCTCTCTCTCTCTCAAAGGAAACATGAAGGCTGAAATGCAGGCAGGAAGAAAGAGGAGGAAGAAGCACTGTATTTATTTTATTTCAGTTCATCTTGGTTGTTCCTGCAGTCCTGGGACTTGGGAAAGTATGTGGGCTGCACTCAACTACTACTCCCAGAGTATTCCTGCTTGTCTTTTCAGACTTTTCTGGAAATGAAGCAGCATACATGCACCTGCAAACTATTACAGAACCTCCGGTGGGGTGCTTCCATTTATAGGCTCCCCCTCAGCATGTCAAGGAGATTTGCCTTTAAGATCAGCTACCTAAAGCCCTTGAGTTAGAAGGCCAAAGATTTGGTGCCCATTTCTCATTCTAATTCTCTCCCCAAACAAGAGCGCTCAGGAGAAGGGGGGAGGGGAAGGACAAAGCGGGAGAGGTGACTAGAGAGGAGAGGACTGCCAGGGGCAGAAAGGCTGGTGAGATTGGAGAGAGGAAGCGGAGAGGCCCTCACACAGGGGCAGAGAAACAGAAGGGGAGTGAAAGTGGGAAATGGAAGAGACCACGGGAAAGGGACTGGGGAGGAGGGGTCATGATCCTTTCCTTCCTTCGAGCAGATTCACAGGCTGGGGACATTCACATTGACCCTTCCCGCCTGTCACATGGACAGTCTTCACGTAGAACTTCATGAGTATGTCAGGAAGACGCTGTATGTCAGAGCCATATGAGATGGCCCTAGCAAATAAGGCCACTGGACACAGCCCACATGCATCCCGAGAACCTGGGTTCATGTCCCCGGCGCCAGGGGGAACAACCAAGATGAACAGCTAAATAAAATAAATGGAGTGCTTCTTCCTCCTCTCTTCCTGCCTCTCTGTGCTCACTTTCATTCCCGCCTGCACCTTTCCTTTAAAAAGAAAAAAAGAAAGAAAGGAAAAACCATATGGACAAAACCACAAACGCAATCTGGGAAAAAAGACCTTTTGTACGAGTGATTTGAGTCAAAATGCATCAAAGATAAATTGCTAACAATTCAGTGGTAGCTGTGCTGGGGGTGAGAGGACTGCTATGAGCAGGACAGTACCTAAACCGGACGGAGCCCTGGCAGATCACAGAGAGCCAGGACCAAAGCAAGCAAGACTCAGCCCCCAGTTCCTCTTATCCCGAAGGTCTGAGGGACTCAGCCCTCCACCCGGAAAGTCAGCCCATCCAGCAAGATGTAGAGTGAAGGATGTGACCCTGCCATTTAAGGCTTTGCAATCTGCTGTCTGAAACACAAGTCCAGTGACACCCTGTGCCCAGAGCGAAGAGCAGGTTCTGTTCCTGGGACAGCTGCTATCTCTGGCTGGAATGCAAGAGATGCCTAGAGCTTCCCATCTCACTCTGCCTCTCTCCAGCTCTCTCCGCCCTCCATTTCTGTCCCAAAAGGCAAGGATGACCCAGAGCAAAGCTTGACCCTGCACCCTTCCCCAGGAAAACAGCCCTCCCTCTCCATCTTTTTCTGTTTGCTGCTGTCTACTTACAAACATCTCCTTTCATATGGACAGAATGATGAAAAGTCCATACTTAATGACCAGCAAGCTAACAAAGTAACAAAAAATGCAAAGAGCAGAGCAGTGCATACTGTGAATTCATTTGCAATGTAGGAGGTAGACTATAAAAAAAAATGTACTACACACACACGTTGAGATGGGAGCAAGGAGGAGGGAAAACCCTGAGTATTGGTCAGAGGTCACTGTTTATCTTACTCTTTTCCTCTTGGCTATTTTGCCGTCATGTGCATATATTATTTTTAATCAATAATTCTTTTTATTAAATGCCTGGCAAATCTGATTCAAATCCTGCTCTACAATCCACTAGCTGTGGTGGTGTGGACTTGAGACTGTAGAAGTGGAAAGCATTTAGCATCACACTGGCACGTGTGGTCCATAAATGCTGGCCTCATCACCACCATCATCATCACCACCATCATCATCATCACCACCATCATCATCACCATCACCATCATCATCATCCTTAGTGTTAGAGCACCAGGCTGTTCTGCCCCCAAAGAATATGCTTGTTTGTTTGTTTCCTGTAAGCCAGGGACCCCTGTAATATCACCCACGGGGCTGTTCTTTGAAGTAGGGCTGCTGGCTCCTCGGGGAGGGAGAGAGCCATGTGGTAAGGTCCTAAAGCATATAGATCTTCCCCCGCAGATCATTAGGCCCATGCTTGTCACATTTATTTTAAGGAAACCAGTAGGGAAAGGGTGGGTGAGGTTAATTGCTCTGCGGATCCTGGGCGGCCCTGTTTTCCAGATGGGGGGACTTCAACAATGCCTGGTGTGACCCCAGAGTCACAGCTAAGGCTCCTGGACGCCTGGGCCTGGCTAAAGAGAGAAAGGAGACTCAGCCTGAGGATGTGTGGCTGAGGGTAGGGAAACTGAATGGTTTGCTTGCAGTTCTTACCCACACTTGGGACTGCACCAGATGTCTTATGATCCAGGACCAGCCTGGAGATTGTTTGGAATTCACTAGCGTGAATCATCTTGGGGGTGGGCAGGATGGAGCCTTTGTGGGTTCTGAGTGCTTGTTTTAGAGGTGTCAGACTGCTCCCCAAGGGAGAGCATCCTTTCTGTCCAGTGTCAGGTTTCAGTCTTTCCACAAACCTTTATCAGACCTACTGTGCGCTGGGCGAGCCAGCAGTTCCTTTGGGACCAATGTTCCTCCAGCTGTGTGACTGGGAGAGCATCCACGTGTTCAAGCTCCCAGTAATTCATCTGCAAAAGGTGGGAAATACTAGTTGCAATCTGTAGAATTTTGAAGGATGCAAACCCACAAGCACTCAAAAGTGATGGGGACTGGTGGTGGTGCCGGGCATGGTGATTTTTCAGGCTACATTAGAGGCAAGATTAGCTTTTTCCAGAGAAACCTTTCCTATCTGTTAAGCCCTCCATTTCCAGAGGAGAAAACAAATCAACCCATTAAGTGGTATGCCTCAGAACTTCCAGAAAATAATTAGGAACACACAGCAGCCCTGGCTCGGTGGTAAAAAGTTAACTCCGGGCAGACAGTGGAAAGGCATAGGTCTACCCAATGTTGATTTTCTGACCACCAAAAACATTCCTGCTTAGGGACGGGCTGGAGCTCTATAGATTAACAGCTTTGTCCCTGCACTCATCGCCCCCACAGGCCAAGCTTCCCCAGCCCCGGAGAAGGTGTGACTTCAGACTTAATGGTAAGGATAGGAGCGGGGGCGGAATGCGGGACTGTGTGTGAGGTGATTGTAACCAGAAACACCTCGGCAGGCATCTCGCTGCTGTCCCGAGCGGCCGCTGGCAGGCAGCCGGGCCCGGAGCCCGGGAGCCGGCCCGAGGTGCCCCGGCTCACCGCTGACCGCCCCTCCGGGGCCGGGCAGACAGATAGCTTATCGGACCCACTCCGGGGCGCCCGGTGCTCCAACCGGAAACGCGGCTGGGGGCCAGTGGATGCTCGATGGGGCAGTTTGCACCGCGGTGCGCGCAGACCAGCGCCTAGACTCCGGCGAGCTTTCCTCCATCCACCGCCAGGTAAAGCATCAGGTGGGCGGGGAGCGATCGGTGCGCCGCTGCCCTCAGGGATCGGTCCGCAGCGGGCAAAAGACTGGTATTTTCCGGGCACGGGGTGGTGTTGGGGAATATCGGGGTTGGGGGACAGGGAATGGAGAGGGGGTGCGGGAATGCAGGCTGTGCCCCTTAAGTGGCCGGTAATGGTGCGCCTGCTGCCGGGTGTGCCCAACTTTAGATGCTTCCGGTCACTTTCCCGGGACCTGACTCAGGCCCTGAGGCAGTGTGCGCTCTGCTCCACCTCGAACCAGCAAGCATATCTGGGTACCTGTGTGCTGGGTGGTAGGATTTGCAGTAGTGAAAAAGACTGAAGATAACAAGGATTTGGAGTCCGAAGCCCTGAGTTTGAGTCCAAGGTCTCCACTGCACTCTGGTTGGCTGCTTGCCCTCTCTGGGCCCAGCCTTCTCACCCTGGAGGGAGACATTCTAACAGCAACTAAGTGGGTCGGTGGGCTTTCATAAGATGCTGATTGGAAAGATCAAATACTCTTGTTTGGTGTGGTCTATTTCACTAGAAAATGTTGAAACTGTCACAGAGAGGCAACTGGCAGCTGCTGCTGCTGCGTGCACCCCGGAGGCAAGGTGGGCTGGACAGGGCAACGCGTGGTCCTTCTGCTCTGAGCAGGTGCCCCCAGACTTCGGGAAAGACTTGGGGTGGGGGATGGCGGTGGAAGTCAGTGATCTCCGATGAAGTCTGCCTGACATCAGCCAAGTGTGTCTCCTAAGTCTTTAACCTCAGCACCCCAAATTAGTGCAGGGAACTGGGCCCCCAAGGAGAGCTTGGTCAGATGTCCAGGAACGTCCTCTTTAGGGCACTCCTGGCTCACGTGCGCCCTTGCACTCATCCAGTTGTGTGTGCCCAGAGCTCTTCGAGTTCTCCTGGGCCAGCTGGGACCTGCGGGCAGACATGCAGACAGACCGACGCCGTGGTGCTGGGCAGTCTTGGGCTGCACAGAGGTCTGCCAGTCCAAGGGTGTGCTGCTCCTCTCCCAGGCCCTGTCTTCAGCTCACGTGGAGCTTGCTGGGGCCCCTTCTAAGGCACTAGTCATTGTTTACATGTTACCTCTTCCTCTTAGCAGGGGCCCCTCACCTATCCAAAAAAGCACACACATACTTTTTTTTCTTTTTTGTTGTGGAAAAGGTTCATCTTTTTTTTTTTATCAGCTTCTGAATGGGACCCCCTAGTCCCCCCAAAGTTAAGAACCATCCTTCCCAACTATAGGAGCCCAGGGCCTTATCCCTGGTGTAAGGTGGAACATTCCAGCGGTTGTGTTCTCGTGTAGCAACCTCAAGACTGAGGTGAGGGGTTGAGAGATGGGTGGGGGAGAGGGGAGGGAGGGGGGAGGGAGAGAGAGAGAGAGAGAGAGAGAGAGAGAGAGAGAGAGAGAGAGAGAGAGAAAGGTTGAAGGTGCTGTTCTAGTTGGTCCCCTATCCAACTACCAGCCTCACATCTCAGAAATTTAAAGGGAAACTGAGAGCCAGAGAGGAGTTACAATGACTCAAGATGGGCAGTTAGAGGCTGAAAGCAAAGCTCAGCCCTCTTACAATTAATCTAATTCTCCTAAGATTCCTAAAAGTATCCTGAGCCCAAAATGTGACCTAAGTCTCCTCCGAAATGCTCCAGATCAAGGCAGTGCCTTCTGGTCATTGTTCTTCTCTGAGGGCACATGCTAAGCTGGCTTGAAGGACAAAACCATGGTTGGAGTCTGCAGACTGCCCACAGCAGGACAAGATGAAAGGCTCAGCTTCGGTTTTTCCTTAATGAGGCGGGGGTCTGAACATTTTGGAGAACTAGATACCACGGAGAAGCTGATACAGACTGAATTTTCTCCAGCAAAATCGATTCATGTCTAGACGATGTTGCCAGCCGCATCCAGTGCTGCAGACTGGTGGGCCAGCCCTCCAGTGGAGTTAGCAACCTTCACTTAGCTGACCCCAAGAAGCTCACTGTCCAGGGAGAGACAGGTTTGGGGGACTCCTCCCCTCTGGGCACCGTTTCTCAGAAGAAGCTTGTAACCTGGTGTGTGTAGGCTCCTGGTTTACACACGTGCACACGCAAGCCATCCGCGGACCCACGCAGGCACACCTCAGATCAGTGACCCTCAAAGCAGCGGAGTAGCCAGGAGAAGAGCTGAAGTGACCAGCGCCCCGCTGGAGTGCTCTTCAGCACCCCGCCCCTCAGCCTCATTGTTTATCCATCCGAGCGGCTCCCCTTCCCCTGCTGGCTCCCACCCCCACCTTTCCGAGGTTGACTATAAAAATAAACTATTTTTCCTTGTTAATAAATCTCCTCCCGGCGCCCTCTTTTAAAGAACTAAAAAAAAAAAAAAAAAAAAAAAAAAAATCACTGCCCCTGCGCGAGTGAGCAGAGATTAATCTCGAAGCAGGATTTATGTGGCGCGGGCATCCTCAAACAATTGGAGTCGTAAAACGAAATGAGATTCGGAGGCGGGTGGGGGGCGGGAGGGCCCCGGGAACCACAAACACGTTTGTATAGCTAAACAATGTGGAAACTCTTAAAGACCTTTTTCTGCAGACATCTTGCAGCAAGCGCGCTTCCCTGTCAGCCCGCGGGAAAGGGAGAGAGATATATTAACTGAAGACACAATCTAAAATTACTTAGGGGTTTTAAACATGCGGGCAATGGGAGCGGGGTTCTGATAAACTGTTGTCCATATTTCCTTCTCTCGGCGTAAGATTTCCAAGATACTGCACCCCCTACACAATGCTCCCCCTCCCCGCCCCGTCTTTTCTCTCTTCATTCATTACGTTGACGAGTGTGCAGTGGCCTGAGCCTGGCGGGACTGGAGACCAGCGGGCAGGATGCTGGTTTGCGCCAAAGAACTGGCAAAGTTGCCTAAAGACGTGCCCGGGGCAAAGGCCCGGGGCTTAGACGGTCAAACCCGCCTCTGCGGTGACATTTTCAGGACCCTCTCTGCCCTCAGCTGCGGACAGTCCAGGCTTTTAGCTTTTGGCACAAACAGCACCGTTGTGCGGGTCTCCGGCTGGGCAGCAGCACCGCGAGTAAGCGCGCGAGCTTACGGATGGATGTATAAGCCGTTATGGGTTCCAGCCCTGATCTCTGAAGTTCAGAGCTGCTTTCATCCTCTTCCAAGTGTCCAGGCTTGATCTGGCTGGACTTTTTGGCTCCAGATACTCAACCTTCCTTCTTTGGGGAGGACTTATGTAGAATTGTTGTAAATCCAGATAAACGTTCTGTGACTGGCTCCCTGTATCCCACCCTGAGCGGCGGCGGCACTCGGAGCAGAGGACTCACGCAGCCCTCACCGAACCTCCGCCCGAGCAAGAGACGGCGTTAGCCTGTGGGCGCTTCAGTTTGTTCGTCTATAAAATGGGTTGTAAGGGCCCCTGCTCCAATAGTTGTCAGGGATCAAGTGAATGTAAAACCTGATGACAAGAGCAGACGGTCACGGAGTGTCAGATCGTTCTGTGGTTATCACTAATTACGGCTGAATCGTGAGGGCCTGGCAGGGACCACGAGGCTACCCTCTTTTTCTACAAAGGGGAATTGCGACTGAGACACTCATTGTCCCAAAGGGAGTATGACCAAGTTAAGATTGAAAGCTTGATTTCTGGAGTTACTTCTTGGTTCGATATATTCCGTTCATTTGGGCTCCGTTCCGGACCCTGGAGATCTTAGACGCCCCTTTGCATCCCCACCACACCCTCCGCCGGCAGATCCTTGGGCGAGACCGGTGCAGAAGCCTCAAATGGTGCCAGACGTTTGCCTGCGCAGTGCCTTAACGCCTCTCTGGCGCTGCGACCACGACCGCGGAGCACACCAACCGCGGGCAGAGACCGGACGTTCTCCTCCGCCCGCCGAGGATGCCACCGCTCAGCGCCGGCCTGTGACCAGTCAGCCGCGCAGCTTCGCCCAGGCGGCCGGCTGATGTCGCCCTCTCGGGGCAGGCGTTCAGCAAAACAATACTAAAGGCATCTGGGCCGGATTCGGAGTGTGAAGCAATCCCTCCGGCCCACGCTGCGGGCGGACCTTTTATTTAGGCGCCTTTTGGCGTCACTGCTCCTGTCAGCGCCGCCCAGGTCATCTTCGCAAAGGTGCGTGGCTGCGCCCCGCAAGTCTGCAAATCTCCTTCCCTCCCAGGCGCCCGCACTTCGGCCCGCCGAGTTAGGGACGTGCTCATGGGTCTTGGCCCGGGAAAGGGGCCACCACCCTAGGCTGCTCTCCTTGTCCCCCTGAATGCGGCTGCGGCTCAACCCGTGCATTTTCCATTAAAACAAAACGAAAACTTCGACTCGAAATCGCCACATAATTACAAATACCCCCCTGCGTTTGTCACTTGAACTCTCCTGGCGGAATGGCCAATTATCCAACTATGATAGTGAATTTTCCAGAATGTCCTGAATTTACCAAGCGGTCAACATCTGTTCTTAGGGGGACAACTGTCTAGACTGTATTCTCAGGAGCGAAACAGTCAACCCCCAGTTCTGACCGTTAAGAACACCCATCTCTTGAATTTTCCAAATGTTTCTGGAGGCTTTTCCTTGGCCAAAAGTCTGGAGGCCCGCGGGCTGGGGCGGAGGGAGGGTGAGATGGGAGTGGTGAGGAGAGTCAACTCGGCCTGGTCTCCAAGCTTCTGGGACTCAAGGACATTTCAAGGTCCTGAAAGGAACTTAAAAACAAAAACAAAAACAAACCTGGCACCAGGTACCACCTCCTCCACGCCGGGGTCCAATTTATTCCCAGAAACATAAAAGGGACACATTCCTGGCAGTCATTCAAACTCTGTATCTCTAAACTTCCGCCCAATCCTGTTAAGTGCAGAAGAGAGAGGAAACCAGGCTGAATTTGAGGGTAATTCTCCAATTTTCTTTCCTCCCCATTCTCTCCTGGTAGGTGTAGAGCAAACAGCTAAAATAAACGTGCGTCTATGTGTGCGTTTTAGCCAACTACCTGCGCTTAGCCGCCACAGGCCTCTCAAATCTAGAGTGTGGGCCGCGGGAGAATTCGGCCAGGTTTGGGAAGGTTTTGTTGAATTGTTCAGCGTCAGAATGGCTGTCGGCCTGCTGCAGATACTATTTGGTTCCGAGGCGTCCATTTCTGATCTCCATGTCCTGGAGGGCCCTGCAGGGGACCGGGTTTCTCTAGCATCTTGTGCGAAGGACAGAG
Organism: Solenodon paradoxus; assembly: GCA_004363575.1. Classification (NCBI taxonomy): domain Eukaryota; kingdom Metazoa; phylum Chordata; class Mammalia; order Eulipotyphla; family Solenodontidae; genus Solenodon; species Solenodon paradoxus. The sequence continues at coordinate 31,161 of RJWH01005947.1, forward strand.
ACCCGCTCTGCACTCACTAAGCGCAGAGCATTTGCCCTACCCAGTTCGGCAGGGGCTTTGCGGGTAATTGGAAGGGAAAACTTGTGGTGGGGGAAGGGGGAGGCGCCAGCAGTTGGAATCATCCCTGAGGGCCTAGTCTAGACGCCTTCCATTCCAGGTGTCAGTCTTCAGGGAAGCTGGAGCATCTGAAAATCTAGGCGGGACAGTCGCCGCCTTCCCCAGGGATCCTTGGAGGTCGGAGTTGGTTATTGTATTCCAGTTGTTGGAACGGTTTGAGGGGTTAGTAGCTCTGCCTTTACCACTGGAAAGGGGATAAATACACATGTGGTGCTGGTGTCCAAGCCGCTAGCACTACCTTCCTCTGGCCACAGCAGCAGCACAGAGAGGAGGGCAGTGCAGGGTATTTGAAGGATTCATTGGCCACTCTCCTGTCAGGGGAAAAATACTTTGGGGCACCAACCAAGTCATAAGGAGACCTGGACCACAGCCTGGTTCTGAAGACTTTAGTCTGGGCTCAAGTATCTCCCAGATCCAGAGTTGTTATTGCACCCCAAGGACGTCCGTAACCACCCTACTGTTAATACTCTCACTAGAGCCTGTTCTAGTGGAGGTGGGGGGCGCACCAGTGGTTCCCCACCTATTTTCAGAAACTTTAGGGTGGGATCTGGAATGTAGTTGTCCAAACCAAACATTCTGGAGTCAAATGTTGGAACTGTACCCCTCTCCTCACTCTCTGAGTGATGTTGAGTAAGCAGAGTAACCCTTGGAAGCTCCTTCTCATCTGCCAACCAAGATCCCTCCTCCGTTGGTTGGGAGCCACTAACGCTGAAGGAGGCAGGGGGAGGGGATGGCGGACCGAAATCAGGTCTGGCCTTCTCCCGGGACAAGAGCTGGGCCCTGCTGAGTTCTCAGCCAGAGAGCTGCAAACGGCGGGCTGTGGGAAGCAGCACTGCTCAACCAGATGATGTGAAGATCATCATCTAATAATACATATGAGGACTCTTCTGAAAAAAACAGGGTGTGGAGTCAGGTCCTTCTTCCAACCCGAGCTGTGTGGGTGGATGCCTGCTTTCCACCCCTCCAGCCAGTCCTCGGCTGTGAATTCCAATCCAAGTCTAGCCCTTGTCTAGCTGGGTGACTTCAAGAGAGTGCCTTGCCCCCTCTGAGCCTGCCTTGTGCAGTGGGAAAGGAATCTCGCCTGGGAGGCCTGCAGTGTGGCTCATACAAGCCAGTAGGTGCAGGCGCTCGGTAGGGAGACAGCGATACAGTATCACAGCACGTGGTAACAAACACATAAGCACAGCCCAACACAATATACACATCCTAATGGAAGGGAAACACGGTATAATATCCCATATTACGATGTGTTATATTGTATTATAATTCTGGGCACACGTGTGCGCACTGGGAGGCACTGGCTGCTTTAGCTGGGACGTGTATCGCCAGTGCTGCGCCCCAGAGGGTCGGTGGGGGGCACTTGGGCTTTCCATCCCAGTTTTCCCCGCACTCTGGTGAGCTGTTAGCAAAACGCCAAGAACTTCCGTTTCCTCCTGCCCGTGCTGCTCGGGCTGGATTAATGTGGGGTCGGAAAAGAAGTCAGGGGTCTCCCGAATCCCGGCACTGAGAAATCGTGGCTCCATGCAGCTGCCCTGCTGCTTAGGCCAATAGCCCACCCACACCAAGGAGAGCTTGAGTGGAAGGAAATCGCCTCTGTCCAGAAAGCGGAAAAGGAAGGTGGGGGAGAGGCAAAGAGAGGATCCTCAGGCAGCTCTTCCCACTCTGCTTTCCCTCAGAGTCCGCGTGGAAATGGCTCCGTGGGCAGCGAGGTAGTTGTTTCTTCCCGGTGCTGCTTCTCCGGACGTAGGTGAGCTCACGATCGCACTCTGACCGCCGGCGGGAAGCGAGTTTCTGGAGCCCTTTCTTTGGCCCTGCTGTAAAGGCGGCACAGCCGCCCTTTAGCAGCGGTAGAATCACCGCGGGGGAAGCCAGATCGCTTGCACACGGAAACACTTGCCCAAAGAATTGTAAGCACCGAGGGGTCCGTGTGCGCCAAATCGTTGGCACGTGGGCACGGACTTATTTGCACGTCGGTAATTGTTTGCATGTGTTGTTTGTGCTTTCTGAGCCAAGGATGATTTTCGCAAATTATCTGTAGACAGAATCATCACGCGCACACACAATTACTTACAATCGCGTTAGCGCCTGTGCACGGCATTATATGTACACACACGCCAGTTAGGACACATAGGTCGCCGCTGCGCTTCTCTGCAGTCCTCCGCACACCCCCACAGGAGAAACCCTCGGGGTGTTAAGGGGACCTGGAGGTTGCTCGTCTTTGCGGTGAGAGCCCGGAGTTTAGAGAAGACTTTCTGGGGAGTCCGCGTTGGTTCTTTATTGTTCTTTTTTCAAACTTAGGAAACCAGATAACTGTCCTGCTAAGAAAGACTGCAGGGACAAAGGCCAGCCTGTGGGTCGCCAGTGTTAAACAGAGGTCCAGGTTGTAGGGTTCCTGGCAGCGCTAATCGCAGCGGAGCCCTGCGCTGCTCTGCCTGCCCCAGCAGGGCCCCGGAGCCAGGTGGCGCCCAGTAGGACCCCTGGCCTGCTCTCAAAGGGCTGGGGGAGCTGTGTTTATTTTCTAGTTATTCTTGGCTGCCATCCACGCGATTATTTGTAGCAGTGCAGGGAACTTTAGGGACAGCTGGGGCCTTGGGGGCGGAGTGGGAATCCTCGACCAGCCCCACGAGTTTTATGGCTTCGGAGCTCCGAGCTTCGGAGCTAAATTACAGGAGGAATCAAAATGTGTAAATTATAGGTTTGTGTTGTAAAGAGGCTTACCTGGACGCGAGGAAGGCGGCTGTGGGTTCCCGGCTGACTGGAGCCCCGCGCCTCACGCCAGTGCGCCCGGAGAGTTTGCGCGCTGGGACCTCGGGTGCCAGCAGTGGGGTCGCTGCAAAGAGGGCTGCGACGCAGGCCTGGGAGTCTGTCCCAAACCAGGTGGCCTCACCAAGCAGAGTGCAAGGGACCAGGCCGAGGGCTGGCGCCAGCGGCCGGTTACCTGAAGCCAGACTTCGGGAATAAGAACTCTGCTTCCCTCCTCCTCCACCGCAGAGGCGGCCTTCTCCGCTCCGCCTCGCTAATTGGGTTTAACCGAAAATGCCTTTTATATACCCAGCCAGGAGTGAAAACTTGTTTAGGGGTTTCAATGTCTTTATTGCCACAAAAATGGGACAGGGCTGCGTTGGAAAGAATTTCTGAAGCATGATGGTTCGGGAAGCGCTGGACCTCGTTCCCATCGTCATAGTTGTTTCCGGGTGTCTTGGGCTTTCTAGCCAAATCCATCTCTTGTCCTCTCTTCCTCCCTTTGGCGCCATTTCCCCCTTTCCTTCCTTGCTGTTCCTTCTTCTCTTCACCTCCCCTCGCTTTCTTCCTCCTTTGCTTCTGTGCTCCCCTCCCCTCTCCTTGCTCCTCCTTTTCTGCCATCATTCAATCTTCTTTCTTTCCCTCCTTCACCCCCTCACCTTTGCAGTATTTCAAAGTCCCCCCTTCTCTCTAGTCTTTCCCTTCCCCTGTGTATACTCTTTTCCTTTCTGCCATTAGTTCTCCACTCCCGTTGCATTTGAATTTAAACTCTACCAGATAATGGCAACTGCATCTCAAGCTGGGTCCAGGGGACTGGAGGAAGGTCAGAGGGTGAGGAGACACTTAGCACAGCTCAGAAGCCCGGTGTTGTTTGGCGCTGCCACCCAGAGAGGAGAGGGGGCTGGAGAGGAATAGGAACTCAGATTTTCCATGTTCACGCACTGTCCATTCAGATGGCTTGAAATGCACCGTTATCAGCAGTCCACGCAGTGTGCTATCTTCCGCTGCACATACCAGGCTGTGCATATCTGCTGCCCATTTGATTCCCATCTTTGTTTGGTCTTAGAGGCCAGAAGAAAATCTTGCCAAAAGTTAGCAAGAATTTCAAGAAGACAAACAAACCATCCAAGGTTAAAACCCTTCTGCAATCACCTGGCTCCCTTCCTGGATGACAGATTTCTCTGTCTCCCACCCAGGTCCCCACTCTGCTTTCTCAGCAGCTGCTCATCCATTATTCTCTTTATTAGGTAAATATAAATCCCATAAATACACCCGAATGAAAAGCTTCATGTTATAATATGCGGTCCTGAGCCCCCAGCATTCATCTTCCCACCAGCTCACTTGGGGTTGACAAAGAGTGTCGGAAGGAAGGCTACACCCGTGCCCCTTTCCCTGAGTGATGAGATTATTAAGAGTTGACCACTCAGCCCCCATCCACAGCCTCCACCCACCTACCTTTTCAAAGCTTCCTTATTACTAAGAAGTCATTTCCGCCCAGGCCTTAAACTCAGCCTGCAGCTCAGACCAGAAAGGGAGAAAATATTGAGTCCTGGGGCGCTCCTGCAGGGAGATTCCCTGGGTCTGTGTGAGGGTTTGACTTTTAGAGCCTGGGGCTGCGGGAGAAGCAGGCAGTCCTGTGGACGCCAAGGAGGTGACTTCTGCAAAAAAATGCCGGTAGCAGAATCACAGCTCATTCCCCAGCACGCCTTCTTTACTTTGGCTTTCTGGAACTTCCCAAACAGCGACCACTGATTGTCTAGCTCTCTTGAAACGTTGAGACCCATCAGAGATTGATAAAGATGGAAATTTGGGGTGTGTTCTTGTGACCAGGAGGCTGAGATGACTGGGGCATAGACCATGTAAAGCTGAATCAGGTCTGAGACTTGGGACTTGGAAGGTGCGAGTGGGTGAGCAAAACAAACAAATAAAAATCCTTCTTCCTTCCTTCCTCCTTCCTTCATTTCTCCCTCCCCTTCCTCCTTCTTTCCTTTTCTTCCTTCTTTCCCTCCTTCCTTTCTCTCTCCCTCTCTCCAGTCCTTCTTTCCTTCCTGCCTCCTTTTCCCTCTTTCCTCATTTTCATTCATTCCTCCTTTTTGTTCCTTCCTTCCTGTCTTTAAAAAAGAAGATGCAAATATTTAATTCACTCACAGTGCTGGTGAGGGGGTAAGAAACTGACACTCTTGAATCACCCATGGAGGGTCAGTTTGACACCCGATACAGGCAGACAATTCCGTATGCCCATCACAAATATGAGAGCACAGCAGTCTGACCCAGCATTTTCCCTCCAGATGTTGTTCCTCCAGATATGATTAGATACATGCAAAATGCCATGTGTGTGAATATTCAGTGCTATGTGGCTGTAACAGTAAATGCTGATGGGACTTGCTAGGTATTAATTGGGAGCTGGTTACATCACTTATGGTCAATGGAGTGTGAAATAGTATGCAGCTGTGGAAAAGATGGAGGGTTTTCTGTGTGTACAGACATGGAGAGATCCCTGGGATGTCAGTGAAAAGTGATAACACTGAAGGCAAGGGGCCCAACAGTCCACATGGGCATGCGACAGTCTGTATGAGGGAAATAGAACTTAGGTGTGCAAATTGTGAATTCTTGGGAAGGCTCCATGAGACTCGGTCAACTTGTCACAGTTCACTCATGGGCCACATAATGATGTTTCTGGCAATGACAGATGAATGTATGGCACTTGTGCAGTAAATAGCTTAGATGCGTGGTAGGCAGCACCGTCAAGGCTTGAATAATGACGTCCCATGACATTCACACAATAGCACACCTCCTGACAAAGTATTTCTACCACAAAAGGGCGTGTGAGCCGTTGCTTCCAGAAGGCTGACTGAATGGCTGAAGGAGGAAAATTCATTTTTCACTGGCTCTTCTTTGGGGCTTTTCCATTTTTTCTTACCTGTTTTATGTCTAACCTATGCTAAGAAGGAAAAAAAAAATTATTTTAAAAGGTAAGGTGCAGACAGGAATGAAGGCGAGTAGGCAGGCAGGAAGAGAGAGGAGTGGGAGGTATCTTTATTTCATTTTTATTTGGTTGTTCACACTGGTTACCTGTCCCCCACCCACCCACCTGGAAGTTGAACCCAGGGGTCTTGGATTGTGCTCCTTTAGAGGTGATTGACCCAACCACTGCTCTACTAACAGAAAATGTGAATGAATTGAAAAGTAATAAAAAACAGTTGTCCTCATCTTCCTTTTCTCTGCTGCCCCATCTTGCCCTCTTATTGCCCTCCTCTCCCTTTCACAAGGGTGAGCCCTCACCATGTACAGAGGTGGGACCCACCCCATTAAAAACACCCCATTTCATCCTTGCAGCAGTTCTTCAAGAGAGACATCTTTGCCCCATTTTACAGATGTGTAAGCGGAGGCTCTCAGAGGGATTTCTCCTGCTCTCAGTCATATCTTTAGTAAGAGGCTTTCAAATTCAGGTAGTTTGTTTCTCAAATGAAGTAATTACAGCCTAGCTGACCCCTATGTCACCATCCTCCTTCTCTTCCACCAGCTTCTTCAAGCCCTATTTTCCACCCATCCCTGCCATTCACCACTGAATAAATGAAAATAAAATGCTTGAAAGAGAGCAGCTATGTCCAGACCAAAGCAGCGCAGCTGGTTTTAATGTAAATCCAGTGACAGTTTGCCAGACGGCATGAAAGCAGACAGCTTTGAGAGTTGGCCTTGGGGACGAGACAGAAGTCAGGCGCGTGGCTCAGTTGTACACAGGAAACCTACCCATGGGCTCCATGCTTGCAGAAGAATTTGGTCCCAAGTCCTGTATCTTTCTCAGTCTGACGGCGGTGGTTCCCATAAACCCTGCTTGCTTCATTCCCAGAGCCAGCTCGAAGGCCCTGAAAGGTAATGGGGTGTGAGGCTATGGCTCGGGGAAAAGTCTGGGATGAGATCCGGATGTGGGGCTAAGATTCCAGTGGGCAGCCCTTCAACCCAGCGCAGGGCCCTTACCAAATTTCCTCTTATCTGAGGATTGGGCGTCTGCCTGTGATGCCCTCGCAACATCAAATGCATTCCTTCACTCTCAGAGCAGCGCCCTGGGAAGATACCAGGCGACCTATTTTTTGGCAAATGGGACTAACTCATGGCCAAGTCTGCAAATAGCTCTCAAGCATCTAGAATGTCCAAGGTACAGAGACGTGTGTTCGTTTCATATATATTTGCAGGTTATAAAACCTCAATTCAAACCCTATGAAAAAAAGTTCTATAAAAATGTCTCCATCTCAGACCCTCTCCAATTTCCTCCAGTTTTCGTCTCCCCAGGCAACTCCAGCTATGACCCTCCCAGGATATTTTCAGGATAATCTATGCCTGATTTGTTTCTTCTTATTTGAATGGTAATCTTTTTCTTTCCTTTTTCTTCTTTTAAAGAGGAAGGAAGCAGTTAGGAATGAAAGTAGTTAGACATTAGGCAAGAAGGATGAGAAAGGAGGAAAAGCATTTTATTTATTTCGTACTTTAGTTGTGCTCCCCATAGGCCCAGGCTGTGAACCCTGGTCCTTGAGGGATAACCTTTAATACTCAGCATATAACCATGGCCTGGTGCCTGAGAGCCCAGGGGCCTGCATCCACATACTAGTTCATGACTTTTGAGCTCCTAGACCTTGGGAACGTTCCTCAGCTTTTCTGTCTTGATTTTTCTCATCTGTAAAATGGGGTTGACACTGCTATCTGCCTTGTAAGAGATGTCTCTCTCTCTCTCTCTCTCTCTCTCTCTCTCTCTCTCTCTCTCTCTCTCTCTCTCTCTCTGTCTCCCTCTCTCTGTCTCCCTCTCTCTGTCTCTCTGTCTCTGTCTCTGTCTCTGTCTCTCTCTGTCTCCCTCTCTCTGTCTCTCTCTCTGTCTCTGTCTCCCTCCCTCTCTCTCTGTCTCTGTCTCCCTCCCTCTCTCTGTCTGTCTGTCTGTCTGTCTGTCTGTCTGTCTGTCTCTCTCTCTCTCTCTCTGTCTCCCTCTCTCTCTGTCTCTCTCTCTGTCTCTCTCTCTGTCTCTCTCTCTCTGTCTCTGTCTCTCTGTCTCTCTCTCTCTGTCTCTGTCTCTCTGTCTCTCTCTCTCTCTCTCTCTCTCTAACTCTCAAATGTGTAGGCAGGAAAGAAGGCTAGCCTAGGCAGGTAGGAAGGAAGAGAGAGATAGTGAAGCATTTTTAAAATTCTTTATTTAGTTGTTTATTTTAGTTATTCCCACTAATCCGAGGATGTGAACCTGGGACCTTGGGATGTATGTGGACTGTACTGAGCCCTACTAACAGGCAAGCCACAAGTTTCCTCTGAGGATTAAATGGGATAAGCCTGCAAGTCATCTAGAATTATCTGGCACAAAGTAAACATGCAAAGAATGTTAGCTATTAATATTAAATGAATAAGTAATCATGTTCTATTTGTTCCATTTTCCTTCACCAAGTTCCTTCATGCAGATCCTTGACCGTTACTGGACAAATAACTGAGGAATTAAGTTTCTACCCTCAGAGAGAGTATTTTGCAATTTGTAACATTAGAAGAAAATTCTAACCCTGATTTCATTCAAATAGATGAGTGCAAAATAGAAGTGGTTTTTCTGTGACGACTGTATATGTGTTTTATATCAGCAGTGGGAGCAAATGTTTCACCGAGAATCTGGCCACTTTGAATGTGGGTAGACCTCAGTCATAAGGAAATTTGCATTTAATTTGAAAATGTCTGTGGTCACATTAAAAAGCAGGGTGGCATTTACAAAATTAAAGCTGCTTTGAAAACTAGAAGCTATTTATTTTTGAGATGAATTCTTCTGGATAGAAGTGCATTCCATTTTATAAGTTTATTTGAGCTTTGTTGATTTGTTCATTCATTCCTTTGTTCATTCATTCATTTATTTTTAGAGGAAGGAAGCAGGCAGGAATGAAAGTGAGTAGGCAGACAGACAGGAAGAGAGAGGAGGAAGAAGCTTTTATTTATTTACTTAGTTGTCCATCTTGGTTGTCTTCCCCCTCCTGCCTCAGTCCTCCACCCCCACTCCCCAAATGAGTTGGCAGGCCCTTCAGCATTGTATTTAAATCAAATCCTATTTTTGCATAAATGATTGGAGTGGAAACTAGAAGGTAGAATTTTCTCTGTATGTTTTTTTTTTTCTTTAAAGGAAAGATGCAGAAATGAAGGTGAGCAGGCAGGCAGGCAAGAAGAAAGAGGAGGAGAAGCGTTTTGTTGTTTTGTTTATTTTATTTTGTTTAGTTGTTCATATTATTTGTTTTCCTCCACCCCAGGTCTTGAACCTGGAACCTTGGGATGTGTGCGGGACTGCTCCCAGGTGTAGTAGATCTCTAACCACCAGAGCACATCCCCTGTATTCTTTTTTAAAAAGTATACTTACTCTCTTTTTCGTTTACATTGCCGCATGCTTTTTAAGATATTGAAATTCCCCCTCAGCCCATGTACGTTTCACACCACACCCACTATCTGTTTCCCACCCACTGGGGGTCACTATCCTGTGTTCTGTGAGTTTTGGGGAATTTCTTTGTTGTTTTTTGTTTCATTGAACTTCACTTATAAGTTAAACTAGCATGTGATTTTCTCTCTCTTTTTTTTTTTCTGACTTATTTCGCAAACATGATCCCCTCCAGTTCTCCGCAGGTTCTTGCAAAAGGCATGATTTCGCTTTGGTTTTTCAGTTGCATAAAATTCCATTGAGTATTTACACCACAGCTTCTTTATCCAGTCATCTGGCGATGGACATTGAGGTAGTGTCCATGTCTTGGCTATTGTCAGACACATGCTTAACCTCCAAAATTCATAAGGAGCTCATACCCGTCAATAACATAAAAACAAATGATCCACTCAGAAAATGGGCAGAAGAACTGGATAGGCACCCATCTAAAGAAGACACACAGATGGCCTTTAGACACATGAAAAAACACTCTGCATCTCTCATCATCAGAGAAATGCAAATAAAAACCACAGCAAGAGGTCACCTCACGTGGGTGAGAGTAGTCTGTATCAAAAAGACAAGAAGCAACAAATATTGGAGAAAGTGAGGAGAAAAAAGAGCCCTCCTCCACTGTTGCTGGGAATATAAATTAATGCAACCTCTTTAGATAACAGTATGGAGAGTCCTCAAACCAATAAAAGCTGGAGCCACCATTGGATCCAGAAATGTCACTTCTAGGCATACAGCCTGTAATCTTTTGAGAGACCTGGAGGTTGGAAATAAAGGGGTCTCTCAAACTCAAGACCTGTGTTGTAGGGTGAAGGTCTCTGCATCTTAGGAAGACAACTATCAACGCTGGATTTTTCCTTAGAGATGTGTTTTGAAAACTACTTCATGGTGTGCCTAGGTAGAGTAGTAGTTAGGTCCCCTTCCTCCAGCCTAGTCCACATACACACCACTTACATACCTGCCATCTGGGGTGAGGGTGGTGCTGAGGAACAACCAAGATGACAACTAAATACAGTAAATAAAATGCTTCCTTCTCCTCCCTCTTCCTACCTACCTGCTTACTCGCCTTCATTCCTGTCTGTATCCTTTCCTTCAAAAAGAAAGGACAGAAGGAGGGAGGGAGGAAGGGAGGGAGGGAGGGAGGAAGGAAGGAAGGAGGGAGAGAGGCAAGTAGGAAAGAAGGAAGGAAGGAGGAAGATAGGAAGGGAAGGAGGAAAGAAGGAAGGGAGGGAGGAAGGGAGAAAGAAAAACACTTCATAAATTTTTGCAAGATCATCCTACTTTTGGATGGTAAGTGATGGTTTTCTTTTTGGTCCTTAGCAGGTTAAAATCTATCCCTCCTCCCTGCCAGGGAAGAAGTAAAAAAAAAAAGGTAAAAAAACCATGTGAAAACATGTTTAAGTACGAAGCCCCCAAGTATCTAATGGTTGTGTACAACATCCCTGAGACCCACCTGCTAATCTGTGGGCATAGTCACTTCAGATCTTTTCCACGAATAATGAAATCAAATAGCATGAAGTTGAAATGCTTCTCCCTTTTCAGGCTCCCTCCCATGGCTCTTCCTTGCCTTAGAGGTGACCCCTCATAAGTTTTGGTAAATATCTCATCGTCCACATTTTGATACTTTTATAAAACAAGTGCTTCTCTGTAGGTGAGCCAAAGATTTGCTTTGTACTTTTTGCTTTGCATGCATCTCATACTCTGTATGTAATTCTACCATTTGGTTTTCTCACTCAGCATTTTATTTCAGAGTTTAGCTTGTCTTGACACAGGGACATCTAATTGCAAGAGGGATGTGCATTGTATTAATATTTCATGCATTTTTTATTGCTACATAGTATTTGCTGCAGCTGTGAATGCACACTTTGTACTTTCCATGTGCCAAACCTGGGGTAAGCAGTTTGTATAACGGCTCACTTGCTTTTCACATGAAGGAGAATGTTGCCAATATTTCCAACATTATCATGAGCAGACAGAATTAATCACCAGCCAAGACCACCTTTCCTAAGGATGGATATTTAGATGCTTCTTTTTTTTTAACCCAGTATAAACAATGATACAGTAAAACATCTTTGAAACCCCTCCTTCATATAGCTCAGTCATTGTTCTAAGTATAAGAGTTTCTCTTGAGTAAATTCCCAACAGATTTACAAATGTTGGTGTGCCCTAGTGCACAGTGAGTTAGTTCACTGGTGGCATAGTCCACATACATCCCAAGGTCTCTGGTTCAAGACCCGGACTGGGGAAAGCAACCAGGATGAGCAACAAAGTCAAAGTGCTTCTGTCTTCTCTCTCTTCCTGCCTGCATGGTCGTCTTCATTCCTGCCTGCATCTTTCCTTAAATAATAATAATAATTAACTGATTTAAAAAGTATACTTTCTTCCTTCGCAACATGAGATAGCCATAAAGAACTATGGATGGGCAGGTGGGTCATTTATGAATGATTGTAAAGAAAAGATGTGACGTATGTTTAAAGATAATTACCAAGTTTTGTCATGTATGATGTGCACCCATATTTTGGCCCAAACTTTCAGGAAAAATATCTTTCATTTTGATTTTTTAATTCATATTTTTATTTGTTGGTATTTAGGTACTTCTTTAATAATCTAAAGGAATTTTAGCGTTTATTTTTAGCATATTATGGTCCAAGTAATTTTATCTAACAAATAATTACAAAACACAAGAACAGATACAAGTTGCAAGAAGCTTTTCTTCTGTGGCCTCCACCATCTGAGGACACTCCCTGTGGGAGGAGGAGGCCACAGTGTCTCCACAGCTCTGTGACCGTGCTCCTTAGCATATTTAATACTGTTAACTGAGAGATTGCGGTGTCTGTGTTTTTGTAAAAATATCACTGGATTGCTAGCTCCCACCTAAGGTGTAGGAAGAGAAATGTTTCACTGCTCCCCATGTGGTCATAAAGTTGGCATCAACCATCCTATCAAGTCAGTCATTTCCTGTGTGACAGCGTGTCATCTGTAGCTCAACAAAACTGGTTCTCGTATTCCGGGCTATTATTTTACATGCGGATATTGTTATTGATTTCTAGAGTTACACTTTTAACTCACAAGCATAAATAAAAAAATGCAAAACATTTACGTAGATACGGAATGGTTCCTATTCATGTATAACGTTCATCCTTATTTTTTTCCTCACAAATTTAGGCAAATTGCGCCCCCCCCAAAAAAACCAAACAGTGCATTATACACCACAAAATACGATAGTTTCTGTATCTTCCATTTGGCCTGACATCCAGAAGTCAGCTTTGTTGTATTCTTATGCAAAATATTTCAGAAACATTTGTCTTAACTTTTGGTTTTCCTTAGGAGATAAAGGGAAGATTGCATTAATGTGTTAGAAAATGCTTCTCACTGCTGGGCCTACTTTGAACACATGAAATATAAAGTCTCCATTTGCCAACAGAAAGAGACTGAGGTAGTAGGAAGAGAGGAGGGAAGAGAATGCACAGATGAAACACAAGCAGTTGATTTACTTGATGGAATTCAATTCATTATTTTCAAAACATCCTGCCTGAGCAAAGTCAGTATGTTTCTTGTGTCTGTCCGCCTCCCCTGCCAAGGTGTCACAGCCCCAACTAGCTGTCTTCAATTGGTTATCAGCTAGATTCAGCTTCTTTTATGTCAAAAATAGCTCACTGGTAACTTGAGTCCAGCCAACTGGCTTCTTGTCTAAGATTTGGAGCCACAGAAAATGCTGGGGTCCTGCTCCCAGCAGAGACCCCACTGAGGTCCACTGGAATGGGGCCGTTCTCCTTTGCCAATAAGGCCCCAGAATTCAGGGTCAAGAACAGATGAAAGACACTGGCTGCCCTTGGTTGCAGGAAGGCAATGCAACATATCCTATGGGGAAGAATGGAAATCAGGGTGGAATGGAATGGTGGCCCCAACCTTGTCTTCAGCCAAGTCTTAATGGTATAATGATTGGCTCACTTTTCCAAAGATTGATGGTGAGGTGGTAACAGGACTGGGGGCTGGGGGAGGGAGGAGGAGAGAATGGTGAAGTGGATGCTTTTTATTTCTATACATCAGTTAGGAACAGAATAGAGCAGAACAGAGTTACCCAGAGACAAATAAAAGGGGGGCTATATCCTCTGGTGGGGAAAGGTCAGCATGCCTGCCTTTGTATTTGGGTAATCATATGGAGTGAGGCAGAATTAGAGTACCTTTTTATTGTCATTTGTCAGATATTAAATGCAGTTTAAGGAGATGTGTGTGGGTGTCAGGGGACAAGGGGTGGACTGCAGTGGTTTTGTCCTGTGAATGTGTGACTTTGTACCTGGCTTCCAAATTTCATTGATTGTTGAACTTGTTGACTTCAGCTGTAGCCAAGCACTTAGAGATTCCTTTTCCCTTTTATTCACTTTTCGAAGCTTAAACATCCACTTGGGGCTCATCTTAAGCAATCATCACTTGGTGTAGTTTAGCCTTTTTTATATATATTATATATTCTAGTGACTATATACATAGTAACATTTTTTTTTTCTAACATTCCCCTAGTTACACTTAAAATGATCTCTGGAATGGCCAGGGTCTGGGGACATTTTCGTTCATTAAATAGTTAAGAACGATTTAATTTTCCATTTGATTTAAATCTCAACTCTACCACTTTGCTGCGATGTAACTTTGTTCAAGTTACTTAACACCTTTGAGCCTCAGTTTCCCCATCAGTAGCATGAGGCTGATAGTGCGGTCTCTAAGGGGCAGCTGTGAGACTTCAGTGAGACCAGGTGTGTAAAGGGGCCCTGTGCCTGCACCAGATTCACTCCTCCACGAGATGGGGTCACTGCCTGCCCCACCCCCACATTCATAGGTTCAATTTCTAACTGCTGGTATCTGAGAACCTGACTGCACAGGTCCTTAATAGAGGTCACTAAGGTAAAAGGACGTGTTACTGGTGGGCTCTAATCCGGTATGATGAGTGTCCTTCTAGAAAAGGTGCTTCAAGACACAGATAAAAACACAGAGAGAAGAGCTTGTGAGGACACAGGGAGAAGGCGGTTGTCCTCAGGTCAAGGAGAGAGGCCTCAGAAAAAATCAACCCTGCTGACACCTTGGTCTTGGACTTCCAGCCTCCAGAATTACGACAAAATAACCTCTCTGTTTAAGCCCCTGCTCCGTGATGCTTTGCTTCGGCAGCGCAGGCAGACTAGCAACAAGTATCTGGAGTGTGTGCCCACAGGAGGCTGTGTTCACAGTCCTGGGGGTGAGGCTCAAATGAACGTGCGTCAAGCTCTTGTTGGATCCAGGATGATGATGCAAACACAAACTCTAATAGCAGAGACTGGATCGAAGGCGCACCTTCTTGACAAATTCATAGCAGTGCTGTCATCCAGGAGACTGGTTATCACGTGAGAGGGGTGGCTAATCCCCAAAGATTCGGACCCATCATCATTTTTTTAGCTTAGGATTCTGTAAAACGCAGTCATTTTTAATCAGGCTGCAATGTTCTAGAAAGTGGCTGGCCCAGATTCATGGTTCAAGATGCAGTTAATGTTATCAGAGGTCTCTAATGACCTCTGAGGTCCAAGACGTGAACGTTCATCTGAGAATCTGTTTTCAGCTACTCTCACTTGGCAGATGTTATGAACCCTCCATCTCACTGCCATAGGCCCTTCCCAGCACTGACTACCCGTGTGGTTTAATGGACTCCACAAATCATTCCTTCATTATTATCACACACCAGTCTCGAGACAGCTCATTCCCAACGAGCTATGAATGCAGTTGACCAGGCAGGACACACAGTGTCTTCGATTATTCCTCCCACAAATAGATGCCTGATAGTTTGCTCTCCATGAAAACACTAGTTTCCATGAAGGCCCATGAAGGTGGGTAAACTTGGACTGACCCCTGAAAGATGAGAATTTGAATAGGTAGAAGGAAAAGAGAAACTCTTTTTTTTAATTAAAATATATTTGGCATAAGACATTGTAGACATTTAAGGTGTACAAAATATTAATTTGGTGCATTTATATATTGTGATAGAATTGCTTACAGCAACAACAAAACTGTATCACATTACCTAGCTGTCCTTTCTATTAGTAACAGTCAGTATTATAATTAGTAGCTAGTCTCTTAGCAAGCCTGAGATTATGATACAAGATGGTCTATGATCATTACTGGGCTTAGCTCTCCAGCACATACTTACTTCTCCTTTGAAGTGTCTGTCAGTCCTGTTTCCCTAACCCTGGTCTCCTGGTAACCACCATTTCACTCC
This sequence comes from Solenodon paradoxus, assembly GCA_004363575.1. Classification (NCBI taxonomy): domain Eukaryota; kingdom Metazoa; phylum Chordata; class Mammalia; order Eulipotyphla; family Solenodontidae; genus Solenodon; species Solenodon paradoxus. Next base: position 46,682 of record RJWH01005947.1, read on the forward strand.
CTTTTTACAAATTTAGCTTTTCTTTTCTTTTCTTTCTTTCTTTTTTTTTTTTTTTTTTGATGAGGAGAGGCTATTTTAAAGAAGGAGAGATTGCAAAAAGTCAAATGGTGTATGATAATAGTTGGCTCTAAGTCCATCTCCTTATTTGACCATGGTGACTTTTAATGAACCACCTGAGGAAGTTAGAGACATTGTTCCTCTTTATTTTCTGCAAGTATTTACTGGAAACAAGGATCCTTTCATATGTTATCACTACACAATGATCAACACGGGGACATGCACTATCGAGTCAATACTATTATCAAACCCATATTTCATTTCTATCAATTGTCCTTAGAAGGATTATCCTGCCTCCTTTGTCTCCAGCCATTCAAAATCCAGTCCAGGATCACGCATTACGTGGAGTCCCATGCTGTTCTAGCTTGAAACTGGAAGCATTTCTCAACTTTTCTTTGTCTTTCTTAACTGTGACATCTTTGAAGAGTACCTATTGTTTTGGAAAATTTCCCCTCTTTGGCTGGTCTAATGTTTCTTGGTGCGTGTTTCATCATAACGTTTCATCCACTGGACTGGGAGGGCTTTTCATCAGACACCTAACATGGCGTGGCTCCGAGCCTTGGCTTCTCTGAAGCCCACAGGCATGGGTTTTGGAGGAAGCCTGTCCAAGTTTCCTACGTCAACTGGCTCACAGCTTCCTGGCGCTCACTGGCCAAGTTTTCATGGGTGCTGAGTTTCAAAGACCATGTGATTTTTCCCAGCTACGTGAAGCCCACAGGCCATTCTAGGTCATTTTTAGCTAGGTGTGTCCATAAATCTATGTGCAGATTTGGTTCACTCTTCACATGTGTGCAGGAAGGCAGCTTTTCTGTAAAAATCTAAAGACCTTTGGTTTCCTTTATGCAACCATTTACACACAGCTCTTACCATTGTTCCACATTCTAATTTGTTTGAATGTATTTCACCCCCAGTAAGCCAGTCCAAGTAATTGAGGCTTTATTCACAGGCTGTCTTACACCAGTTGTGGTGGGATATAAAAACAATTCCTCATCAAATCAAATCACTGCTATTCTCCAACCCCAAAGTGTTCTTATCCCTAACAGTAGACAATAATAGCACCCGTTTGGCCAGCTTCTATGAAGATTCACTTTGGGTTACAGTAAGTTGATATTTAATAAAATGCCTGGTCCAGTACAGTGCTCCAGTTGTCTTCCTCATCTCGTGCTATGTATTTATTTGTATGTGTATAGTTTCATCTTTTCAGATGAAGTTACAGAGGTCCAGAGACAGTTGGTTCAACACTGAATCTCTTCCCCCAATAAAAAGGCTCTAACACTTTACTGTGGGCTCAGAGAAGCGTTTTCTCAGTTCTACACATGGACGGCAGAGGGGCAGAGTGGCAGTTCGACAGTATCTGGTGGCCCTGTGTCAGCGGTGTTAAGTGTCTTGCACCAGCAGCCTGCGTCAGCCCTTGGCAGTCCTGGAGCTTCAGGTACTAGTGTGTCTTTTTGCAGAAGAGGACATGGAGGCTCAGAGCAGTTCCGTGACACCCGGGGGTCAGTCCTCTGTGCTCTGAGCTCCCTCCCACATGTGTCCTTCTCCTGGGGACCGGCTTCCAAGAGCCAGTGAGTGTGCTTCTGCTCTGAAAAATCCTGCTCTCTCCCCAGTAGTCCTTGGCCAAGAGGATCTGACTGTTTCCATGTCACCCTTGAGCCTACCAAAAAGGTCCCCCATCCCTTTTCCTCCAGTCAATGAAATGAGGCATGAGATAGTGCAGTGGCCAGGAGGGATAAGACGGGGACCCCCAGAAACGCCCCCTGAATCCAGGAGTGCCTGCAAATCAGGAGTGCCTGGGCAATGCTCAGGACAGCAGAGGACACTTGGGCTGTAGCCAGTGAGTGACCCCCTGGCTCCAAGCAGATGAGAGTGACAAGCCACCCAAAGGTGGACACAGCTGAAAAGGCTCTCTTTCAGATTCCCCAACTCTTAGCAAGCCACCTTGACTTTCCCTTGCCCATTGAACGACCTTCATAGTCTAGCAGGAAGGGAGTTAGACCACCCTAATTATTGCTTATAACTTCCGTTCGGGGTCCTATTCCCTTTCAGTCTATTCCCTTTCTTCCTCTCTTCCTCTCTCTCACCCTCTCCCTCCTCTCTCCTCACCTCCCTTCCTTCTGGTGCAGGCAGGGATGAAGGTGAGCAGACGGGCAGCCAGGAAAGAAGAGAGAAAAGGAAGAAGCATTTTTATTTATTTCATTTAGTTGTTCATCTTCACAGTTTCTCCTGCCCCAGGATGCGCACCTGGGTCCTTGGGGTGTGTGGTTTGTGCAGGTCGGAGGGCATAGACCTAACTGCTACTCCACCAGGGAGTGCCTGCTTTTCTTTTTAGGGGTGTGGAAGGAGAGTGAAGGTGTTGCTAGATTACACAGAGATTAGTATTCCTGGGGGAAGAGGATGCCCCCCCGCCCCTGACCTGTGGGGCTGCAAGGGTCTTTGCTCAAATGTTAGTTTCCAGGTCAATTACTCAGGTCTAGTTCACAAAGGGTCAACACCATCCATTCATTGTCTCTTTTATATACAGCTCGCTTTGTAATTGTTTTATTGTTTCTTTTGTTTACATTGTTACACGTCACTGTCTCTTTGTGTAAATCAAGACTAATGTGCTCTGGACACTGGGGAGGGTGGGGTGGGCGGGACCAGGGCAGCCTACCTCTCTGCCCAAGAGATCTCCGGGGACTTGAAACAACACCCCTGCTCTTGGGCCCTGAGCTGCAGGAACACTTGGCCATCTGCACACCACTCACAGCACCGTCACACATGCTTCCTTGCTTCCACACATGCAGCCTGAGAAGATAATGGCTCATCTGGAAGTTTCCTCTTTCCAAAGAACTGTGTCCAGCCTTTTTCGAGAGGCTTTTATTGAACAACCAGCGACAGACATTCGGGGTGATTTGACTTGCCCAACACGTCTCAGCTTGGAGGATGCGCTCGGTCGTGTGCGGGCGTACAGGTCTATGAAATTGGGGGGCTTGGGGAATTCACTAACCATGACCGTGTGCTCTTTAGGTTGCAAGTACTGCACCTGATGCTTTTAATTGTCATTTAACTATCCCGTTATCATGAAGAGATGGCTCCTGAAATTATCTGGATTTTTTTTTTGTTTAAGGAAGTTTCAGAAAGGAATGAAGGTGAGTAGGCAGGCAGGAAATGAGGAGGAAGAAGCATCTTTCTTTTATTTTCATTTAGTTGTTCTCGCTGGTTGTTTCTCCTTGGGCCTGGGACTCGAACCCAGGAGTATGTGGCCTGCTCCTTTGGAGGCGATTTACCCAACCACTGCTCCACCAGGGTGTGCCGAAATAACCTGGATTTTGGACACATGGTCAGTAACTGTCAGTGATGGGATTGGAAGCTCCACTATGGGCTCTGAACCACATTATTGTCAGCGACAGGTCTGACATCTGAAGAATCATTTTATTTATTTTGTTTAGTTGTTCATCCTGATTGCTCCCCACACTGTCCCCACCCCCCAGCCCCAGGTTGTGAATCAGGGTCCTTGGGATGTTTGTGGACTATGCTGGCTGGAGGCCGCAGACTTAACCACTCAGCCACCCGGACACACTTCCCTTGGTGTTTTCTGTCCTTTTTCAAAATGCCACATCCCTCTGGTTCACAGCTCATGTCATCCGGATGCTGGATTGTGTCCACAGGACTGTGTGTTCTGTGGGTGAGCACTGATGGCCCTAGTTAGGGGCTGAATTGTGTCTCCCGCACTCTTACCTTGAAGCCAGGACCCTCAGCACTGCAGAAGGCAACCTTACTTGGGGATAGGTCTTTACAGAGGTCAGTAAGTCAAAATGCGGCCATGAGATGAGTCTTACTTGCATATGTCCAGTGTCCTTATGAAAAGGACACACACACACTGATACACACACACATGCACACGCACATACATGCATGAACACACACGAGCACGTGAAGACAAAGGCAGAGATCCACAAGTCAAGGTGCTCCAATACTGCGAGAAGGCGGGTGAGAGGCAGTGTGGTCTCAGCCCTGAGAAGGAAACAGCCCTGTGGGCACCGTGGGTTCACACCCACCTCTGGAACCGTCAGATGATAAAGGTCTGTTGAGATCAGCCCATCCTCCTCCTAGGCAGTGTCTTCTGCAGTGGTTGCATCCGTGTCTCTGGAGACCCAGAAGAGTTCAGGATGGCACATTTTATGCCCCCTCACCAGAGCCGGTCCACGGGCACTCCTGGTTACGGTCAGAGTCTGCTGGGGAAGGCCTGCTTGAAATTTTGTGCCAGGGAGCAGCTCCCTGCCGATATGTTTACAGCACCCATGTGCCCACAGATATGCTTATATGCAGATGCGCATTTTCAGTTACAGGTCAGATATCAGCTATGCACCTAGGCCAATGCTTATGCCAAATGAATCACGGTGGCTAACACTTATGGATGATGTGCTGGTACTTTTTATTATCTCATTCAAACCCTCCCAGCCATTCTATGAGGGGACACGATTATAGCCTCATTTTATATGCAGGAAAACTGAGTCCTAGGATGTCAGGTCTGTTTAAGTAGCGCCCTCCACAATCTCACTCCCCCACAATCAGCATTGCCTTTCCAGTCTTAAAACTTGAAGTCCCCAGGAAAGAGGCCTCCTCTTGTCAATATTCCTGGCAAAAGTCCCACAAAAGCATCTGATTGGATAGAATGTGAGCACAGGCCTACGGCTGAACCAATCACTGTGGCTGGGGGAGGAATATGCTAATTGGTTATCCCCTGGGTAATGAGAAGAAGGAGGGGTGGTTTCCCGGGTAACAGGGCATGTGGGAAGACACCACCCCTCTGCGCATGACCTGTGCTACAGATCTTCGCAGAATGACTGCCTCACCTGCCTCAGTAAACCTCAGGTCCGTGTTTTAGATTGACTAGGAAACTGCTTCAGTGCAGACTGGATGGACCTTGCAGAAACTTGCTCTCGCACCTGTCCCCTCGCTCCGGTCTCCGTGGGCTGAAGCCAGAAGCACCCGTCTCTTTCCGGGGCTTTAACTAGCCCATCCTTGACATCAAAACCAGGGCCTGAAAATTTCCATCTGGAGCCTTCAAACTTCTCTCCTTGGCAAAAGCTGGAATGTGGGGCTAGTCAGGGGTAGAGTCAGAGCATCGCTCGACATCGGTTACCCACCGCCGCCGTTCCCTGTAACCACCACCAGCACCAACAGTCACGGTCTCCTTTGCTTCTGAGTCTGCGGGTTAGCTGGAAGGCCCTGCAGTTTGGGGTTCCCCACGTGTCTGCGGCACTTAACTAGGTGGTGGTACTTGAGAGGGCTTGGCTGGGACCCCTGGGCTGCTTCGACCTCTGGGTTTCGTCCTCCCACAGGCTGGCCCGGGCTCCACACGTAGAGGGTAGAGGTCCTACCAAAGGGTGGGAACACAAGGTGTCAGGTTTGTTACTGTCCTGCTGGCCAACGACAGTCACAGAGGCCAAGTCCAGAGTGGATGTGGGAGGGTCGACCCAAGGGCATGGAGACAAGGGAGTGTGCATAATAAATTAAATGGTGCATCAGTCTTCCATAAATCTCAAATCTGTTCTCTTCGTTTCCTGATGAGGGAGTCACCAGGAAGTGAGAATTGCATAGAAACTAACTAGCAGAAAAAATGGAAGAAATCACTCCTGCCCTCATCAGCACCCAATGCCAAGATGACAAAAGCAGAGTTCGTCAGCATTCAGTCTCTCAGCCATTTACTGCATGACTCAGTCTTTCTTTCTTTCCCTTTTTTTACAAAACCAATAATTATCGTTTATTGGGTATTGCTGCATCCCTGGTATTGTCTTAGGAATTTTACACATACACAGTTGCCTTTTTATTTAATCTTTTAAAATATTTATTGAGGTAACTTTGATTTGCAGAATAATGTAAGCCCCTATGTGCAGATTCACCATTCATCACATATATCACAAACACCACACCTACCAAATTACTGAAAGTCCTCCCCTGTCTACTGGACCCCACCACCACTTGGTCCTGTCCCCCAGCCCTTTCTCCTCGGTAACCTCAGTTCTATTGTCAAGGTCTAAGGATTGGGTTTTGTTTCATCTGTTTGTTTCTTTATATTCCACATATGAAAGAAATGATCCAGTGATTTGTCTTTCTCCTTCTGACTTACTTCACTTAGCATAATGCCCTCTAGTGCCATCCCCGTCGGCTTCAAATGGCAGGATCTCATCTTATTAAGAGCTGCATAGTATTCCACTGCGGATATACCAGTCACCTGACAATGGGTACTTCCAATTCTTGGCTATTACAAAAAATGCTGAAATAAATATGTGGATGCATAAATCCTTACAAATCAGTGCTTTTATGTGTTTTGGGGTAAATACCCAGAAGTGGGATGACGGGATCATATGGGATTTGAACCTGGGTGATGCCGGGGAGCTGAACCCCCATGCCAGCGTTCTCTCCAGAACTGTTTTACCTGTGATTTGCTCTCTCCTCAATTTCCAGTCACCGTTTGGGTTTAGATTGCCACTAAACAGACTATAACACAAGAACTATAAGTGTAAATATAACACAAGAAAGTCTTTCTCCATGTGCCCAAGAGAGAAAAAGGGAGGGACTGACCTAGGAAAATCTATTTGCACAGAGCCCAGCAAATGCTGCTTTTAAGCTGCCTTTTCTCTTACCTCCTAAATCTCCCCTCCCACTAGGAGCCCCGTCCTCCTCCGTGTCCCTGGGAGCCTCCACCCAGGGACAACAGGGGATCAGAGCATGGGCAGCAGGCCAGCAGGATCAGCTAGAAACAGCGCTTTCTTTTCTGTCAGTGACGGGTCCACACCCTGGGTGCATAAATCCCTTCTTTTATTTTATTATTATTACAGTTCAGGGTCCAGCATGGGCCATAAACGGGTTTAAGAGGCTGCCAGAGTATAGAATTTAATATAGTTGGCAACATTAAATAGTGGCATAGCAAACCCACTTGGGGAAGTCTGGGCCCTTCCCTCACCACCCTCTTTCCTAGATCCACCCCCACCCCAACCCACCCCCAAAATCTTCCTGGCAAAGGTTTCTGGTAGGGCAAGCCCGGATGAGGGAGGAGAGCAGGCATGGATGGTATGGCAAGAAGGCTGAAGGGTGTCTGCTGCTCTGGTGGGAGGGCACTGGGCAAATGACCAACTGGGGACACTTGGGGAGATGGGACAGAGCTTTTTAGATAAGCATGGTTTTTATCAGCCTATAAAAATACCACTTTCACTTATCTACTGGCTCCTTCTCCAGGCTCCTGGGAACAGATGGAAGGGAGGACAGAAGATAGGTCCAGAGAACAAGGCAGGGGTGGCTGGAGGTGGGGGCCCTCGGGGCAGGGAGAGAGGTGGCAGCTCAGGCCTCTGCAGCTTAGAAAGCCAAGCGCATGCTGTAAAGAGAGTTTCCACACTTCAGCGCTCCTCACTGATTCCTGGTACATGTCTCCACATCCTTGGGCCGGAGTCTGTATTCACATATTTCATTCCTGAAAATATAATCATGCATTGCTTAACCATGGGGACATGCACCAAAAAACACATAGCTAGGTCAGTTTCTCTTTGTGGGGACGTTGGAGTGTGGTCACACACACTGAGATGCTGGGATCCGCTTCACACGGAGGCTTCATGGTATAGAGCCTCTGGGAGCCACCACTGTGTATGCAGCTCATGACCGACTGAAATGTTATCAAGCTAGTGCGACTGTGAAAAAGGAGGATGCTGCTTGAAATAAGACAGCCATGACCTCTGTCCTCAGAGCTTACAGACAGAGAATAAACAAGCACATGACAAAAATGATAGAGGGCAGGGGCCATGGGGAGCGCTGGGAGGAGGAACAGCATGTGCAAAGGCCCTGAGGTAGGAACAAAGGACCATGTCAGTGCACTTGAGGAACAGAGGAGGAAGTGGATGGAAGGTGAAGGCAGAGAGAGGGCAGGAGTGAGGTGCGAGGAACAGACAGGGGTCAGCTTACCCCCAGTCTGGAAGATGTGGGCAGGAAGAGCGATTTCATCCTAGGACTTTGGAGGTGTGCTCAGGGGGTTGTGACAGGGACAGGGAATGAGCTGAAGTCTTGTGTCTGTAGTGACAGGTAGCGTAGGCCTGAGGGAGGCCCAGGTGGCGCCAGTAGGTGGAAGGGTGGTGATGGGGGCGGGTGGTGATGCAGAGTCCAGTCTCAGCTCTGCTCCCAGGTCCGGGGAACTTGGGTGGCCCCCTCCCCTCTCTGCACCTCTAGGCACGTACATTTAAAAGTTGGCTTCTTTACTGCACAGGCCCCACTCGGGTCCACCCTCTGGGATGGGTCTGTCAAAGGCCAGGGTGTTGGGCTGAGGATGTTTCTGGAGACAGGCAGTGTGTCTGAGGATGGGACTGCGGGGCGATGACTGCCCCGAGGTGTGGTGATGCTGCCTGGGCTGTGTGCCAGCCATCACACCTGTACGTGCAGTGGGAGGGTGTGCGGGACTGGCTGTGTTAGGTGACACCCCCGGGGTTGAGTCTGCGGCAGCTTACTTCTGGGGGCACAGAGGGCAGGTGAGGGTTCTACTCAGCTGCGCACACACCCCAGCCCCCAGGATCTGCAGCCAGTTTGCTGTCCCCAGAGGGCCCACGAGGACCTGAACTTGGGGAACCAGGTCCCAGTCTGCTGGGGTGGGGTGCTTGGGGGCAGCCACCACAGCACTGATGGGCCCTTGGACCCTCTTCCAAGAAGTAAATGCAGTTGAGTTAGTGCCTCCGTCCTTCCTGGACAAGGGTGGGCCCCGGGGCCTGCAGGGAGCAGTGTGCACCTGGGGGCGCGTGTTCGCTGTCCCGCTTTCTGTCCACACCTTCATACCTTTCACCTGCTATTTCCAGCGTGGGTGTGGGGAGCGCTGGGGGACGGGGAGGGTTGGTGGAAGACTGAATCCCCTCTGGTCCCAGGCACCTTTTGCCCAGTTCCCAGGAAGTGACAGTGGAATCCGTTTCCAAATATAAACCTCAGAGCTCAGGCCCTTTGGCCTCCTGGAGAACGGCCGTGTGCTCAGGCCTCCACTTGGAGCTGAGGGCAAAAATAATAATCATAAAATTGCCCATAAAAACGGAGGGGAGCTGAGGCAGGCTTATGAGATGCCTGGAGTTGCTGGGGGCCGGCTGGCCCTGCAGGCGAATTCCCTCTCCCACGCACAGGGCAGGGCGCTTCTCAGCCCGCAGCCCCTGCTCACACCACACATGCTGGGACTCGCGGTGTTTTCACATGAGGAGGGTCGCTGAGAAAACGTGCGCGCGGAATTTTAACTGCCTCCTCTCGAGGCGGCCCGCGAGACACACGCGTGAACACACACAGCGCAGAGGCACGCGGCAGCCCCCAGGCTGGCAGAACCCCCTGCTTTGTTCCTAGGAGGAGGCTGGGCGGGAGGCTGGGGTGCGGGAGGAGGGGTCAAACCTGTGCTGGGATTAGGGGCCTCACCAGGGTGTGCTGGCCGCTGACCAAGATGCACCCTGTCCCTGAGAAGTGGCTGTTGGTGAGGAACAGGCATGCAGGTGAGGGGTCTGGGGAAAATCCCCCAAAAGGAAGCCTGGTGTCTGCCCCGCCCTCAGGGTAGGAGCATCCTGTGTACCTGGTGCTGCGGAGGTGACAGTCTCTGAGAGTGCATTTGCATAAGGCCAGGAAGATTCCCTTGCTTGTCTAGGGCAGAAGGCACAAAGTGGGAACAAGGTGGTGGGGACCCCTGGCGCCGCCCTTTGGGGTACTTTTCTTGGGATTTGGGTTTCAGAGCCCCTCAACTTCTAAGAAGTCCTTCCCTTCTTAACTTGGACTTGTACGTGGGACAGGTAGAGGTGGAAGTTCGAAAAGGCATCCCCGCTGCTTTTCCGGGGGGCCAGAAAGCCACGCTCCAGATGCCTGGGCAGGGGTCTCACCAGCTAAGGGCGCCCCTCCAGGCTGAGGAGCAGGCTGGTGGCCTCACTAGGACCAGGTGGCAGGGCTGAGGGTCCTGGGAGGCCACAGGACTGGCACAGGCGCAGATCCCTCTGGAGCCCCAATCAGGTCTGAGACCCATCCAAGACCCGCCACTGGGCCTGGAGGCACCAGAGACACTGGCCTCCAGAAGTGCCCTGGGTCTTGAGTGGCACCTAGAAGCTCTCTCCAGCCCTAGAAGCGAGTGGGTGAGATCACAGGAAGGCTGTCCTGAAGCCTGTTCCCCGGGAGGCCAGCAGCCTAGCCTCTGCCTTGAAGGGGCCGAGGGATGCTCTTAGCTGGCTGAGACCCCTGCTGTGCATCTGGAGCAAGGGTTTGGGGTCCCAGGAAAAGCGGTGTGGGTGCCTTTTTGACCTTTGCCTGCATTTGTTTCAAAGAACTGAGCAAGAAGCATCTTCTCTCCCTGCTCCATCCCACCGCCCAGTCTCCCCCTCTCCAGGGGACAGTGTATTGGCTTTGATGAGTGAGGGACCAGGTTTGGGAACAGAACACAGGGTATGAGGAGAGGTCAGCACTGCCTTTCCTCCCTCTCATCCTGCTAAGCGCTCTGGATTTGGGCTGGGTGTCCACAGGCCTTTATTCTGGGAGCCTCTGCAGCCTCCATGGAATGGGGAGAGGGATTAGCGGCTACTTCCAGACTGAAGTAGCAGTTCTCTTCCCTTTCCAACGGAATGTGCTTTTAGGTGCTTTGAAAGTGCCCTTTGCACCCTCCAGTCCCACCCCCTTCTTGTTCCTGCCCTGGTTGGGGACAGAAGCCTTATCTTAGCAAAGAGGATCCCTGGGTGGGGCTTGGCCAGGGTTCCAGGAGCCTCCTGGGTAAAGGTGGGCAGGGTGCAACCTTCTCAGAGAGTCCTTTAGAGAGAAATTAGTGAGGGAAACCATGGTGCTGGAACCCCCGACTGTTCCAGCCACTACTGACTTCAAATGCCACCCACTTGTGCCTAAAATATCCACATTTCTCTTTGTAGCTGTGTAGACACAAACAGGACTCATCTGGCAATATGAGTGCAAGTGCTGGGGGTGGGGGAAGATGTGGGGTTGTACGGTAAGGGCTGGGGGCTAGCCCAGACCCTTTGGGGACATTGAGAAGTAAAAGAAGCTAACTTTTATCTTTCCTGATCATCTGGGAGATGGATGGGGTCTGCTGCAAAAAGTGAAAGGGGGGCGGGGCCCTAGAGTCGGGTTCTAGCCCAGGGACAATGGCCTCTGAGGGCACTCAGACCTGGCCCCTTTTCTCCAAAGCCTCTCTTCTCAGCTCCCTCCATCTGCACCCAGCCTGGCAGTGAGCGCCTTGAGTTCTTTCACCGAAAAGAAATAGCAGTCTGCCTGTAATGTTCACTGTCCACCCCCAAAAGAAAAAGGGAGCACCCCCTCTGCGAGATCCAGAATGCAATGCCACCCAAACATGATTTTAATATTATGTATATCATAGCCACAATTGAAACCTTTTTTCCCTGAAAGGCAAAGGGATATCATTCACCGTTTCCCTCAATAAACAGACAATATGGTCACAATTTCTGGTTGCCGACGTTTCTCCCTCCACTTAGGAGGCTATTGCAAGCAAGCGAAATGTTTGTGCGAACAAATTTGGGGAGATTTCGGTGCCTGTTGATGTGCAGAGACAGTGCAATGTTCAAGTCCAAATCTTGACTTAGATGTTTGAGGCGTGGACTCTGATGAGGGGTCCTGCTGGGGGTTCGAGGGGCTCTGAGATCGAGGCTCTGAACTCAAAGCTGGGTTTTTGCTCGAGATCTGAACCTAGCTCGTCCATAGGCTACTGAACCGCCGTTTTCTTCTCCGTTTTTTAACCCTTGTCACGTTGAACCTAGGAGACTCCAGAAAGCCCAGAGCCTGGGCGCAAGCGCCTCAAAGTCCTCAAACTTCTCAGCAAAGGCTCGCGAGGACGCCCTTGGGTGCCCCAATATTGAGCGCTTTTGAAGGACTCCCAGCTGCCATGGTGACCAGGAAACCAGGGCCCTGGGGGACAATAGGCAGGAATCTGGCCACCAGGAACCTGTCAGTTGTACCTTGGTGTTTTCGGGTGTGATTGCAGCAGGTTCTTGAAGCCTTTGGGGTCCCTGCTGTCTGACTCTTCTGTCCTGCTGCTCCCCAAGTACAGGGACGCAGCATCAGAAGCCAGAGGAGAGAGACCTGCTGCATTCACATCCCAGCTGAAGGGGAAGAAAAATTAGAGGTCTCGACCAAGCAATCGTTTTGGTGACGGATCCTTCCAGTTTGGGGTTTGGCTGCCCTCATCACCCGCACCCCCACCACCTCCCTTCACCTCCTCAAGGTCATTACTAGAGTTTTCACTCGCAGCTCCAGCAGGGTGGCCGCCTCCATCCTCCACCCCTCCTCCCCTGCAGGAGTGAAGAGCTCCTCCGGGCAAGTTTCTCCCCCAAAGACAGGAAAATGGGTGTGGGGTGGTGCCCCACAGAGTAAGTTAGCTCTATTCCAGCTTCAAGGACTGGCTCTCTTGATCCAGGGCAACCTGAGTCCAAAAGGCTGGTCAGCCCAGGGGGGTTTCCACAGAAACTAGCCTGGCTCCTGTGGGCCACTGGGGTGAAAGTTACCTGAACCTTTGGGTCAATTTACAACAACAAAACACTTTCTTAAATAGGGTAATTATTCTTGCACTTGCTCCATCCTTTGTTTTCTCTGCCATGGTGGGTTGTGACTCTGCTGTGTAGACAGAAAGGAACCATGCCTCTTCCCCTTAAATAAAGCGCTTTATGAAACATCGGCAGCTCGAATTCTCTCCGGTGGGGACCCCTGGCTCTGGGAGGCCGGGCTGGCTGGAAAGAGGCCCTCGGGCAGCCAAAGCTGGAGTCGCAGTTTGTCTCTGGTTTTCAGTCTGGCCCTTTGAGCAAGCTTCACACGTGTGGATTTAATTTCCCTTTCTTTCTTGCTTTCTTTTCTTTTTTGCCCTCCCTCCTTGTGAAAGAACAAGAAAAATAGTCTGCCGTGTCGACAGCGCGACACCGTTCCCTTTGCCAAAGAAAATTTGTCTTTCTCCAGCCTTAGTGAGCCTCCATCCCCCAAGTTTCCACGATACCCTCCAGTTGTGGGACAGGGTACCAGACAGGGTCCCCGCCTACATCGCAGACCCAGAGACATTTGCCTGAGTCTCTGTCTTCCCAGGTCAGGATCCTGGAATTTGGCACACATACACACCCCTTTAGGGACAAGATAGACATGGTGATTGCCTGGAAGCCTTCCTGAGGGTTCTGCCCTGCAGTTAGAGTTCTCGGGCTCAGCACCGTCCACAGGATAAGAAAGGCGACTCCAGGTTCTTAGCTCAGATCCTCACCCTTCAGCCCTGGGGATCCCCAATTGGGGTGTGTGGGGGAAACAAAAGCGCCTTTGCATCCCAGGCATGGCTTGTTACCACCTTCTCTACCCTTTGGGGTCTTGCAGATCTCCAGTATGACTCTTGCTATCTTAGTTGCCTTCTACAGACATGTCCCCACGTCCGTCCGTGTCTCATTTCATTACCCTGGTGGGGGAGAGAGTTCATCTCTTCCACCAAACCTGGACAGTGGGGAAGGACATTTCTAAAGTCCCGGAACCAGCACCAACATGAATAATAAGTCAAACAAATAGCACTAATAATTCTCGGTGGAAATACTGGTGAATATTAAATACTAAAATAATAAAACCAGCAAGTATTCTTTCCAGATGACTCTGGTCAAGGGTGGGGGCAGAAACCGAATAAAACTTGGGGAAAGGAGATACTTTGGTCCGGGGTGGGGGTGGTGGTGGAATTAATGAGCTAGATTTAACTAGGCCAAGAGGGAAAGTGACCCCTCTGAGAAAGGAGAGAATTTCCCACCCTCAGTATAGCCCTCCCATTTGCAAAAAGAGTTGGTCAAAGTTTAGTTTTGTCATCATTTCTATTGTTGTCATAATCCTTAATTTCCCAGTGCTTTCTCCACCCTGGTCAGGCAAGAGAGCAATAGAAAGGGGGTGTGGATTCTTAAGCCCGGGTTTTTTGAGATGAAAGAAATAAATTGGTTTGAGATGCAACTTTCTTCAAAACAGAAGGCAAACATGAAAAAAAAAAAAAAAGATCCTCGGCACCCTCCTTTGCTTTTGCTTGCTTTAGACTCTTAAAATCCCTCTGCTCTCCTATCCCGTGCAGTATTTAAATATCGGGGTAGGAATTGTGCAAAATGAAAACACACACTGGGAGAAAACCAAGCTGCGAGCACCTCGGGAAAGCCTCGGGCCTGGGAAAGAAGGAAGGGGATGTTGCCTGCCAGCTCCAGGCTGGGAAAAAAAATGCAGCTTCTCAAACCTAGTTAAGGTCTTTGGTTTATTCTACCCGAGATGCGGCTTTGGCGTTCTGGAAGCGCTTCGGGAAGCCGAGCTTGCGGAATCCTTTGTCAGCCAGATCTCGGGGTGGCTGGGCCCGCGCCTGAGATTCGAGAGAAGGCAACCAACGACAGGAACCCGCCGGGCTTGGGAGTCCCGCTCCCTTGCGTCCCCGGCCGGGGCCTGGCCTCGTTTCCGGCCCACCTCGGCCCCCAGGTCAGAGGCGCTGGTCTCCAGGTTCGGGAAAAAGGATCTCACGTAGCGCTCCAGGCACCTGGGAACGAATGCTTCGCCCAACGGGTCTCGGGTTTGAGAAAAGATAATTAGTAATAACTTGGGAAACGAAAGCAAAGCTGCGGGGAGCCACTGAGGCCTGGCCAAGCGGAGGGACGCGGGATCCGCTGGCTGCGAGCAGCGAGTCTGCGACCCGGCCGCTCTGCGCGACCGCGCCTGGCGCTGGAAGCCGTGGCCGCTCTCCCCGCGGGCCTGACCTCAGCTCCCGGCGCTGCTCGGGCGACTGCGATCCAGCACTTTTTGCTGCCTCTCCAGTCTCAGACGGAGCGGGCCTGGAGCCCCGCCAGGCTTCGGAAAACCCTGGGGGCAGGAGACGCACGACACCTCGGATCGCACCCCAAAGCTGGGGTGGGGGACAGGTCCAGATTACGACGTCCAGCTCGCTCCGGGGCCCTAGACGGGGAACTTACCTTCCGAAAGACCCTGCGTGTTCTCGCTCCGAGCCCGGCAGGCCTAGCTCTTCTCTCGGCGCCGCTGGGGCGTCTGCTGGGGCGTCTACTCAGTACGTCTCGCAACCGAATTTAGCGCGTTGCCCGCGGCGCCCACGACGTTGCGCGTCTCCGCCACGGAGCTGCTTAGAAATTATGCCCATTGCAAAGAATACCAGAAAATAATACTAACCATTACTACGAAACAAAATAGAGTGCCTCGTCTCCCTGCAGGCCCTGGCGCTGTGATTTTTCTCGGCAGAAATCACCTCTCCACCCCACCCCGCCACCCACCGCACTCCGCCCCCGCAGGGTCACGCTGGGACGAACTGCCTCCCCCTAACCTAGCTAAAGGAGCATTAGCCAAATGAATTTTTTTCTCAGCAAGAAGCTATGCAGAAAACTCTTCGCCAAAGCCTGTCTCCTTTCCCCTCCGCGATAACCTAATAATTACTTCTATGCACATCTGCAAGCTGGCACCAAGTTATCCAAACGTAAGCAGCTACGAGGTGCCTCAAAATTCCGAGGTGAAGCTCACCTCTCCGGAAAAGAATAATTTTTATATAATAAAAGATTCTTTTTGTCTCCTCAGCAAGAGCTCTTGCCCTCCTCCTCCTCCCAACAACGGGATTTCCTCCCTTTCCCCGGCTGAGATGGGCGCCCACCTCCCCAAACCAAGAACCCCCTTCTCTCCCTCCCTCAGAAAAGTGATCATGTCTCTATTTGTGTCTGACGATCCCCACCCCTATTTCCCCGGGAGCGCTGGCTTTGTTTGTTTCTTTATTTTTCCGGTGGCCGAGGCATCTGGGACTGGGCTGCGCAGCCCGGGGATTGATAGGCGAAGACTGAGCGCAAGCGCTGACCCCCAGTTGAGCGTGACTCGTGACGTCTTCAAGTCCTATAGGTGCAGCGGCTGGTGAGATAGTCGGTATCGCCGGGTTGCCTCTTTATTTTATTGGGGTATGCTTGGTAATAAACAGTAATATTTAATTTGTCGAAGACCACAAACCAACTTCGAGCTGGGAGGTACTCCTGACAGGATCTGCAAGAAGGCTTGGCCTAAACGGGGTCTCTTTTGGGGGTCATTTCCAAACTTTTCACCTGACCCTCTCCCCCCTCCCTATCAAGGCGCCACTCCAGGTTTCTTCTGGAAAGAAGAGTTGGGAGTTTTGGAGGTGAGTGTCACCCTGGAAGGTCGAGGTGGGGGCCAGGTCTCCTCCCCACTGTGCCTACCCGTGACCCCTTGGCTTCCCTTGCCAACTGCACCGTCGTTGGCTTCTAGTATTGCTGTTTTTCATGCTCCCATTAATAGTACCCTTCCTTGCATTTTGTCACCTGCCAAGACTGGAGGAGACTCCGAGGTTTCAAAAGTCCCAATTTCGTTTGGATGGCTGACCGACCGCACAATCTCTGTTCCACAAACTCAGGGAGTCTGGCCGGGTAATTACTAGGGGAAGCCCAGATTTCCCCTCTCAGGAGGGGCCTGCAGATTATTTATGGGAATTAATTTTATCCACAAATCTCTGAGAATTTAAAGGGATTGAGAGGTCTTTCTGGGTTTCCCTTTTTGCCAGGGATGAGGAGAATCCAGCTCATCCTGAAGCCATGTTTGTTTTCTGTCTGTGGCCCAGGGGTCGCCTCTGACACAAGCCCAAGGCCCCCTGAGCTGACATCTTGGAAGGGTGAGGGTGTTTGCACAAATAAATAAAGGGCCTTGGTGAAAGTCTTGTGGAACACCAACCTGGAAGGTGCATTGGGAACCGTAGCTAAGGCTCCTCCGGCTGGTTTTCTCCCCACTTGCTCTCTTGAGGGAGCAAGAATTTTGCAGTACTGTGTCAAGGCTTGGCCAGGGATTTTCATCCAGTGTCCTTAGAGGGATACTTGAGGTGGCTGCTGACCCCCAGGGAATGTCTCCTTCTTCTGTCCCTCTTAGACTTTGGCCTGCAGGCCTAAGTCTCCAAGTGGAGTCCCAGAAAAGAACTAGGCAAGCGGGTACGGGAGATGATGGTGGGAAACGGCGGGAACCCTGTTCAATAGTTGATGCTCCGATCTGGTCTGCTCAGGCTAAAACTGTTTATGCTTCTATTGACCTCTTCAACTCGACCCTCAAAATAGTATATTTCAGAGAGGGGAAAGGCTGGGAGAGGAGCCCAGATCTCCCATTAGCCCCAATGACTGTTTGATTATTTTAATAAAACTGGGCACTCCAGCCAGGGGGGTCTGATGGCTTTGGGGGTGGGGGGCTGCAGAGGCAATTACTGGGCATCATTGATCTCAGCCCCCATCCCTAGGCATCTTCACCCTGCCTTCACCCCAGAGTCACTGGGAGTCGGGGTGATGAGTGGAGAGGGGAGAGATGTCAGGGCAGCTAGTGGCTGAGGGCTGGGCCAGGCCGGGTCAGGCAGTACTCCGTCTTGAGGTCAGCGTTGGAAAGGGTATGCGGGTGAGGCTGCCGAGAGGGCGAGCAAGGCTTGGAGTGCACGCCCAGCGCCTGCAGACGCGGTCCTCCATGGCCCGCGTCACCGAGATTACTTCCCGGGCAGAAGCTGACGGGGTTTGGTTTGCGATGATTTGTGCAGGATTTTTTGCAGCCACCGAGCTGCACTCGGTGAAGCAGAGATGGATGGAGGTTGGGAAGGGGGTGGAGAAGAGGGGGTGATCTCCAGGTCTGGGTTTGAGAGTCGCGTCGCGCTTTGAAAGTTTGGGAAATTGAATGGAAAAGGTGGTTGGGGGAGGGAGTGGGAAGAGTGAGAGGGAGGGAGGGAAGGAGGGAGGAAGGGAGGGTGAGGGAGGCAGAGGCTGCAGCGTGCAGTGGGAGCTAGCTGGATGGGCAATTCCAGTACTCTGTAAGCTCAAGGCAGCCGAACGTCACAGAGCTCAGCTGAGTTGGCTTGTATTTCTGAGACAGACAGAGAGAGAGAGAGAGAGAGAGAGAGAGAGAGAG